>JBBPBX010017214.1:8120-22218 GCA_038048925.1 Garcialebias charrua | reverse complement strand
AGACGTCTAAGAATCACCCATTTTTAAAGAAAATATCACAGCAGTGCAGCATCTTTTTGTGTTTACTGGTAGATTTGCTTTAATTAGTATAAAGTTAACTGTTGAAATCTACATATAAACAGGTACACTCCGTCCTCTGTCAGGTTCTACTTTTATTTTGACACAAAGAAGACAAACCGCACATTTGCTCTGTTGCTGTCAAGCTGCTTAAAGCACATTAAAGTGGCACATTAGAAACTTTAGTTGTAAATGGAAAAGGTGAAAATGCACGTAAAAATGAACAGAACCACAAAGTAAACATGAAACTTGAATGTGTCTGCTTTTAAAGAAAGAAAAAAACTTGCTTGAAATTTTCCTACAAATATTAATTGTTTTGCTCATGAATCAACTGTTTCTTCCTTTAATGTTGTTCCTCACAGAGCTGTGACTTTTAGATTAGTTGGTTTTTAAAAAAAACTCGAAAATGAAAGATAATTTCCAAAAATATGAATCTTCCATTGCAGACTCTGACTTCTGAGTGTTTGAAGGCAATAGACCATGGAGCCACCCTTGATGGTACCCTTGGCACCGTCACCCACATTTTCCTTTAATATTTTTGCCGGACACTTCTGTGTTGAAAATGTCAGATTTGCACCAGTTTTTCAGTCATTGTGTATCATCAGAGTTGGTTTAGACCTGGACATTTGCCTCACATTGCCTCTACAACTCCCACAAGGAAAGTTGAGAACGTCTCAAAAGTCCCAAGACTCTGGAGACAAATTTCTCTCAGACGAGTGAGACACAAGCCTTAAAATTGAGTTAACAGTTTTTACAATTTCTACTGTTTTCACAGTCAAAACATTTACACAAGACAAACTCGTTTATTCCCTCCAAATCAGTTAAGAGAAATTAAGCACAATGACTTTAAATATTAAGTCTTGTTTATTTTGTTGGGGACTGCCATGCTAATGTGTGGCAGGCACCTCTTGTTCTACACCTCGGAAGTGTGTCTACATTTCTATCTCCGTTAATGCGGCCCGAACCACATACCCCCACAAAAGTCACATGAAAACGACTGGCTCGGCCCAGTGATGTGTGCCATTACTTTTATTGGCATTTCGAGTTACCATGGTGAGGTCATTTGCGAACAAAGACGCAATATTTCACCAACCCCAGGAACTAGTTGGTGACTGCACACTTATTATTCTATACCTGAAAAGCGTATATTTTTCAACTTAAAGGTTCAGTCTGCAGTTTTTGTAGAACTGCAGCACTTAGAAAAAATTTCAACAGGCAAAGCATTCTGATCCCTCCCCCTCAGAGCCATATATGGCTCTGCTCTCCCATGGTCTGCTGAAATTCAAATTCAAGCTCTGTTTTTATTGGCTGGTTACAAACTCTATTTTTATTGGCTGGAAAATGGCGTGTCACCTTTTCTTTTTAGAAATGCTTATTTACCACCTGGAGAAGCAAGGGGACAATATTTTTATTTTTTATTTTTTTCAGAGATTACCTGGCTAACATCAGTCTGTCAGGAGGTAGTGACAGAGTGAAGAAATATGTTTATAAAAAAAGCTACATACTGAAGCTTTAAATGCGGCCCAAACCGCAACGTGGACCCCCACAAAAGTTCTATCAAAACGACCGGCCCGGCTCCGGGAAGTGTGCAATTACTTTTATTGGCATTCGCCATTACCATGGCAACATATTTTGCTAACAAAGATGCCAAATTTCCCATAGGAAATGAATAGAAGAAAGCTCTTCACAAAAACTGAGTAACGTATGGAACCATTTTGGTTCAAGATGCAAGGAAGGCATCTATTATTATTAATTAGTAATAATAATAATTAACTTAATTATTAATGTTAATAATTATCTATTTTAATATTAATATTAATAATTCAGAAAAGTGTTCAATACAGAAACAACTGGACTTTATTTGTAACAGAAGACGTTTCGTCCTTCATCCAAAGGGCTTTCTCAGTTCTAAGAGCAGACTAATGCTGAGCTGACACACACACATACCTATGTGCTTCTGCTTTGGTCACGTAGACGGACTGGCCCGCGTGCAGAGTGGGGGTCTGTTCGGGGTGACATGACGTGCTTACGTACCTGCTCAAGCGCCTCAGATGATGAACGCAGCTGCTCGAAGACAGATTGGTAGTGCGCACCAAACAGTCCCTCACGTGAAATGGGCCCCTCCAAAAGTTATTTCTTAACATCGTCGGGGATGGTCGACAATAACTTTAGCCACAACTGTCTCTGTAGCACTGTTGACCAGGCCGAGATGCGAGCTGCACATGTTGCCAACACCGGGCACAAGTTAGTGATAGTATCTGCTGCGTCTCCGACCATGGCGTGTGATGAATCGCGCCCAATGCCGAGCGCCAAAAGCGCAATGTTGTTAGTGGCCGCACCGACCTGAGACGCGCACTGGTGGATCTTGTCCTGCATTTTCGCTGTGAGCTGGGCGCTGGTGGTGAGATCCGCTTCCCGACGTGTTTGGTCGGTCTTACCCCCAAAACCACTGACAGACTGGGTTCCAGTGGGGTAACAGCGGAGAATGCCTGGTCCGTGTGTCCATGGACCCTCGTGATGGGCACGAATGTTGACACCGGCGTCCTCCGTTTGAGTGGCTCGTTGGCCGCGCTCTGCAGGAGGGATGACACGTCTGCGACACTGGGCCAGACTGGTTCCGCTTGTCCGCCATGTCTGGGCGCAAACCTTCCTGCCAGAAGCGAGGACGCGCCTCGGTGGTGCCTTCAGGGACATTTAGTCCGCACACGTCAGCAGCCCACCTTATGATCCCGGGGAGGACGTGGAGGAGGGTGGAGTGGTTGCCTTGTGGGCCCGGGGTGTCGGCCGGGGGCGGAGGCGAGTCCACAGCCACTGGTGACGGTGCCTGGCTGCTGGCGGCTTCAGAGCGTATGGAGGGCGTCTGTTCCAGTCCTCCAGACGTGCGGGCTGGACCGCGTGTGTCGGCCGTTTCGGCTCCCTCGATGGAAGACAGAGCCTGCCCCACGCTTTCCAGAGGACAAGGCGGGACGCGACTGCTAACTCTCTCCTGGGGACGGAGGAAGGGCGAGGCCGGTTCTGAACCTCCAGAGGAGGAAGGTCCGTTAGCTGTCTCCGAAGACGTTAGCAAGGCTAGCTCCCGTAGCCACGTGCAGTCCGCTACGTCCTCCCTCGGCCGATACTCTATGTCCCCGCAGGAGAAGAGTTCGAGCCAGCACCGCTTTTCTTCCTCCGTCAGGCGGACACGCTGGGCAAGAAGAATGAGGCCCCACAGCTTATTGAGCGTGGGAGGCTCCGAGGCATCCCTCGCAAAGAGGGTGCAGGCCAGACACCAGGATGAAGCCCAAGTCGCAACCTGGGCAGCTCTTGAAGGTTTGTCTCGTAAACACCGTTGTTAGAAGATCGTTCGTTGGCATTGAAGAAAAAGTGGGAGGAGAACCACCGTCCAAGGGCGCTATTATAGCGGACCGGGGCGGGGCCCACAGCAGGTGGGCATGGACTAAAAGTCTTCAGTGTTGGCGCGAAGCGCGGGGAATAAACCCAAAAGGTGTAGCTTTAAAAGGTGGAGCTTACACGAAATAGAACTGATCTTTGTGGGGGTCCCACTCCATCAGCTCCTCTGTACTTCGCTCATCCATCGTTGGCTGCCTTGGAGTTTTGTCTCCGCTTGGTCTGACCAAGAGGTTCAGAGAGACCCGGCAGTCGGTTCAGTGAACAGTCATCAGGTTTCTATTGATTTTCACTATTTATTTATTCTAGTGGACGTTTTTATTCTGCTTCTATTTTGTTCTCCTCTTGTTCAACTCGTGCACTTGTGTGAGGACTGCCTGTCGTTGTTCGAAGGGAAAATGTGGGCCATGGAAGAGGTTTTAAAGGGATAGTCCCACTAATTTGTATTCTTTATTGTTCCCATTCTTCATCCAGTGAAGACTTTAACGTGTGCTTCAACATGTTTTAATAAATCAAAGGTGTCCATGTGATCATGAGGCCAACCCCTCTAAATAAGTGAAGAAATAGCAGCATGTACAGTACAAAGGTGTTTCTCTGCTCTTCTTAGTGTGTTTAACATTGAAAATCAGTAGAAAAGACACATGTTTAAAATGAGTGAGTTCACAGTTTTACACATCTGCTACGAGCAGCGTAGCTGACATCTTCTCTGCATGGCAGTCTACACTGGTTTTTCACTGGTTTGATCTGGTTTCTCATTTTCTACTGGATGCTGGTAAACTCCACCTTTCTCTATGTTCTCAGCTGTTTAAGTGCATACAACTATATTTGTCTACAGATGATATGATGAAGATGATTGTGATTGTAAGGAGGATTATATTCCAGACTGTGGCACTAAGGATGATGATGATTAGGATGATGATGATGATGATGATGATGATGATGATGATGATGATGATGATGATGATTAGGATGATGATGATGATGATGAGGATGATGATGAAGTTTGCATGCTCTCCTCTGGGTTCTTGGTGTTGTCAGTGCAGCTGTTGTGTGTTGGAGAGGAGGATCTCCAGCAGGGGGCGCAGTCACACAAACAGATGTTTGACAGCCTGATGCTTTTAATGCTCCTTCCTGACTGATCAGCTGGAGCCTCCATGTTCTCTCTGAACTTCTGCATCTTCTTTCTCCTGCAGAGACTCAGCTGCTCTGACAACACTGAGCTGCTTTCTCCTCACTCTTCTTCCTGCTCCCTCCGTTTCCAACCTTCTTCCATCTTTTCTCTGCAGTCGCCTCTTTCTACTTTCATTTGGTCTTTTTTTGTCACTTTGGGTTTGTTCTGTGAAATAATCTTAATCCTCTAGTTGTCTGGTTCTTCACATTATTGATCTGTTCTCTTACGTGCTCCACGTGTTTTTCTGACTTTAACAAATGTGTTCAGGTGTTCTCAATAAAAGGACAATTTCAATAGAAACTCCGGCCCTCATGCACGAAACAGTTCGTATTCTTATCCTAAATGTCTCCTACTTTTGTTCGTACGAAGTGTTCGTACGAACATGCCACGTCAGATCCAACAAACTCTTCTATCCACAGGAAAAGCGTGTAAACGGGCTGCTTAAAGTTGATGAATCTCACCTGTTCTAAACAGCTGCGCGTGCACGCGTGAGCTTATTTACATGATTCCCACCCCTCAAAACGCCATATAAGGCTACGTTTCCTGCCTCAGAGGCAGAACGTGTACGTTCATAAAATGACAGCGAAAAGTAAAAAAGAAGAACTCTACCGGTGCGGAGGATGAAGTTCTGTGGTCTCTGAGGACAAGAAAAGAAAATCTGTCCTTATTAGCAGCGTCACTCATGGAAGTAAATGACCAGCTAAAACCAAAGAAAGTTTGTTTATAATAAATGTGGATCTCGAAACATGCATGCGTACTGGTGGCTTACTGGTTAAAGCATTGCACTGTTAGCTGTTCCTAACCTTTTTTCTACACCTCGTGGGATCGAGTCCCACAAGGTATGATTCTTTTTTTTTCCTTCTTACTTTAGATTATTTATTCATTCCAAATTAAAAAGGCTTTATGCTTTATTTCTTGTTGTATTGTAAATAGTTTTCTTGTGTTTTTTAAATCTGGAATGAATTAAAAAAAAAAAAAAACGTTGTCCTCCCACGGGAGGCGATCCCATGACCTTCGGAACTGCGACGCAGTGCTCTACTGACTGAGCCACATCAGAGCTATGACAGCAGCTGGAGGAAGTCTGTGTAAAGTCTGGCTTACCGAAGTCTGCGATACCGCGGCAAATTAAACTTAAATTAATTCATGGTTTAAGTTGATTTCAGTTTGAGATCTTCATATTAATATTGTAGTGTTAGAAAACGGCATTGATAACAAATTGATTTTCATTTAAATACTTTAATCCGTTAGTCATTATTACATTTAAAATTATAATTCGACTTCAAACAGAACCTATTGTCAAAAACAATTGTGGTGCGTTACTTTTTTAAACTCTAAACATTTCCTAAATAACGAAATATGAAGTTATTTGTGGAGTAATGCTGTCTGGATGACAGCAGACGGACCGCTCGTAAAATATACGACAGGTCCGGACCACACGTAGATTTTGTTCGTATCTGAAAAAAATCGTAGGATACGTGAACATTGTTGAATGCCACATATGCTCCTAAATCACTCGTAAGCACAGTTTAAGCACAAATCTGTGCGTACGAACGGTTTGTGCATGAGGCCCATTATGAAGTCAAGAATACAAATTAGTGGGACTATCCCTTTAAAACCTCTTTCATGGAGCACATTTTCCCTTCGAACAACGACAGGCAGTCCTCACACAAGTGCACGAGTTGAACAAGAGGAGAACAAAATAGAAGCAGAATAAAAACGTCCACTAGAATAAATAAATAAATAAATAGTGAAAATCAATAGAAACCTGAGGACTGTTCACTGAACCGACTGCCGGGTCTCTGAAACTCTTGGTCAGACCAAGCGGAGACAAAACTCCAATGAGCCAACGGTGGATGAGTGAAGTACAGAGGAGCTGATGGAGAGTGGGACCCCCACAAAGATCAGTTTTCAGGACTGCAGAGTCCACCTGGTCCACCCTGCCACTCCTGGCACAAGCACTTTATGTCATGAAAAGCTAAAAACACTTGACACAAACCGAGCAGAACAAATAAAAACACAAAGAACAAAAATAAAGTCCTGCATGGGGTCAAGCCCAGCCAGCATGCACAGGTGGGTCCCATATGGTATACATATGTGCAAAAAACATGGGTCCCAAAAGGTTTTGTCCACGGTTTCCATGGTGGCCCCACATGGGTTTGCCCAGATAGATTTTAATGGGCCCTGGCTGGGTTTTCTGTGGGACCCACATGTTTAACTTAAATGAGACCCATGTAAAACCCATGTGTGTGCCGTGAAGAATATCTACCTGGGACTAAACTGGGTCCCTACTGGGCTAAAAATATGGGTAATAAGTGGGTTCGTCCACAGTTTCCATGGTGGCCCCACATGGGTTTGCCCAGATAGACTTTACTGGGCCCTGACTGGGCTTTCAGTGGTTCCCAGATGGTTAACTTATATGAGACCCATGTAAAACCCATGTGTGTGCCTTGAAGAATATCTACCTGGGACTAAACTGGGTCCCAACTGGGCTAAAAATATGGGTAATAAGTGGGTTTGTCCACGGTTTCCATGGTGGCCCCACATGGGTTTGCCCATACATTTTTATGGCACTGACTAGGTTTTCAGTGGGACCCAGATGGTTAACTTACATGAGGCCCATTAAAGACCCACGTATGTTCTTACCAGCATGATTTACATATCGGATTTGATGCAACCTGCCGATATTTCTGATCCATGAAGCATGTCAGAGAGCACACATATTGCACCATACTCTGTGACTTGTGTCTTAACATTGTGTGAGTTAAACCCAAAGAAGACTCTCTGGGCCTCACAACAAGTAATACCCAAACTTTAACAAGAGGCACTTCTGTAACACAGATGTCCTTCTGACTCATGGTGCAGCAGAACACTAAAATACAGCTAAACATTATGGGAAATCAACACAGCACTCCCCGTTTTTTAGTTTCCTTTTTGATTGTGGCACTATGAGTTGTATTTCTTGTTGGCTTTGATCAACAGATACAGATTTAAACTATATTTGAACACTAATATACCGCTATGCATGATGGGAAATCAACACAGTTCACTCCCAGTTTTTTAGATTTGTTTTTGATTGTGGCACTATGATTTTTAATTCTTGTTGGTTTTGATCAACAGATACAGATTTAAACTATACATTGAATTTATAAATGTAAATTCAATGCGTAGTTTAAATCTGTATCTGTTGATCCCACATTTATACCACTTGGGATGAATACAGTTAGCCCACACGGGCTTCCCATGCTAGGCACATTATACTAAAATCACATGGGTCCTATGTACTGATGCACATCAGAGTCAGAGTCAGCGAGTCTTTATTGTCATTTGCACCGCATGTAGTACATGGGATGAAATGATGGGTCCTATGTACTGATGCACATCAGAGTCAGAGTCAGCGAGTCTTTATTGTCATTTGCACCGCATGTAGTACATGGGATGAAATGAGATTATGTACACAGAGTCCCAGTTACATCCAACAACAAAATGTAAGAGAAAAACTGTAATAACATCTAGGATATGAACTAAGAAAAACATCCAACTAGAAATACACTAAGCCCTAGAGTAATAGAAAAACGTCATTACAAACAGCAGCACGAACATGAGTCTTTATGAGCAGATGGTCACAGATGAACACAGCAACAAGAAAACAGATCAGCATCAGCATGATGTGATATTTCACAGTGATTATTCTTATTATTTATTTATTCATGAGTCTAACAGCCTCAGGGTAGAAGCTGTTCCTCAGTCTAGTGGTTCTACATTTGATGCTCCTCAACCTCCGTCCTGAGGGGAATGGGGCAAAGAGTGTGTGTGCTGGGTGAGTGGGGTCTTTCATGATGCAGGTGGCTTTTTTCCTGCATCTCGAAGTGTAAATGTCTGTGATGGTGGGGAGACTGACTCCAGCAGACTTCTGTGCAGCCTCCCCCCCTCTCTGCAAAGCTTTTCTTTCTGCAGCTGTTTAGCCTCCATGCCACACATTGATGCTGGAGCACAGGATGCTCTCCACTGCACACCTGTAGAAGGATGTGAGGACTGGACATATCTGTCCCATTCCCAGTTAGCCCACGTAAAAATGAGCTGGGGCCTATATATACATGCCCAGGTTGAAGCCATGTAAGGTCATCCCACATTTAGCCCAATTGGGGTAAATACAGTTAGCCCACATGTGCTTCCCATGCTGGACCCATTATACCGAAACCACATGGGTCCCTTATAATATTGCCCATTTCTGTCCCATTCCCAGTTAGCCCACATAAAAAAGAACTGGGGCCTATATATCCATGCCAAGGCTGAACCCATGTAAGGTCATCTGACACTTATCCCACTTGGGGTCAATACAGTTAGCACATATGGGCTTCTCATACTGTGACTATTATACTAAAACCACATGGGTCCCATATAATGATGCCCATTTCTGTCCCATTCCCAGTTAGCCCACATAAAAATGTACTGGGCCCTATATATCCATGCCCAGGTTGAACCCATGAAAGGTGATCCCACATTTATACCACTTGGGATAAATACAATTAGCCCACATGGGCTTCCCATGCTGGGCCCATTATACCGAAACCACATGGGTCCCATATAGTATTGCCCATTTCTGTCCCATTCCCAGTTAGCCCACATAAAAATGAACTGGGGTCTATATATCCATGCCAAGGCTGAACCCATGTAAGGTCATCCGACACTTATCCCACTTGGGGTCAATATAGTTAGCACACATGGGCTTCCCATATTGTGCCCATTATACTAAAACCACATGGGTCCCATATAATGATGCCCATTTCTGTCCCATTCCCAGTTAGCCCACATAAAAATGTACTGGGCCCTATATATCCATGCCCAGGTTGAACCCATGTAAGGTGATCCCACATTTATACCACTTGGGATAAATACAGTTAGCCCACATGGGCTTCCCATGCTGGGCACATTATACTAAAATCACATGGGTCCCATATACTGATTCACATATCTGTCCCATTCCCAGTTAGCCCAAATAAAATTGAACTGGGGCCTATATATCTATGCCCAGGTTCAACCCATGTAAGGTCAGCCCACACTTATCCCAATTGGGGTAAATACAGTTAGCCCACATGTGCTTCCCATGCTGGGCCCATTATACCGAAACCACATGGGTCCCATATAGTATTGCCCATTTCTGTCCCATTCCCAGTTAGCCCACATACAAATGAACTGGGACCTATATATACATGCCCAGGTTCAACCCATGTAAGGTCAGCCCACTCTTATACCACTTGGGGTAAATGCAGTCTGCCCACATGGGCTTCCCATGCTGGGCCCATTATACTAAAACCACATGGGTCCCATGTAAAATAGCCCATTTCTGTCCCATTGCCAGTTAGCCCACATTAATGCTGTATAGGACCCATATATTTAGCCCAACAGGGCCAACAAAATGGGTTCCTTTATGGGATAACCATATGGGTCTCATGCAGTTAGCCCAGATAAATCCCATGCCCACTCGTTACCCAAGTAGCCCACAATAACCCCATGTGGGGCCCAACTATGCAGGCTGGCTGGGAGGCAGGGACTTATTTGTCCTCTGAAAGCCCCCCTCCTTCTTTCTGTCATAAAACTGCAACACTTCCTCCTGGACTTGTAAAGAAAACATGCTGAAAGCATCAAACGTTCATGTTTGCAGACATTAAATCTTGCAGAGTGCAGTAAAAGACTGTTGTGACGTCATGGAAGCAGCACGACCGTCGTACTGAAGCAGGACTGAGTGTTAGTTTGTGTGGGAGCTTCATGTGGACAAAGCAGCAACTTTCTGCTCTGTGGCTTCAGAGAGGACCAAAGTGTCACATGAAGAAGGATCCTTTGCTCTGACTTCTTTTGTCAGGTCCAATCTAAAACAACAAGCTGCTGTCGTGTTCCAGTCACTGCAGCTGGACACGCTTCAAACATGAACACGCTTCAAACATGACCAGCAGGACTTCTGTGAAACAAGTTTCTTCTGTCTCGTTTTACTGAAGACACATGAGAGCATCACTGGTTAACTATAAAAAGATTTTAAAGAGTGTATGTTAAAGATAAAATGTAATAAATTCACTCTCTACTGTTTCTGTCTCCTCTTTTCTTCTTCTCTTCCTCTGGAATCTCCATGTTCTCTTCTTTTCTTTGTCCCAACTGGTCTGATGCTGGAGCTGAACAATCTGGAATCTCTTCACAAGTTATCATTAGAGATTATATTCATCATTGTTGTGTTGTCTTTTTTTATTATTAATTATTTTAGAAAATAAATATTAAAAGGTCATTGTTTCTTGTCATGCTTATAATTATAAATAAAAATAAATATTAGACTGAATATTTGTTGCCTTGTTTTGCAGGATGACTTTTATAGGTTGATAATGAATCAAACTGCTCTCTCTGCTGGTATTACAATAAAATGTTGGGTTAAAGTCTAAAAAGGAAGTGTCACAGTATAAATTTATTTTATCGTTGTTGACCTTTGGAACAGTGTCTCCTTCAATGTTCAGACAGATCAGACTTTAAAGACTTTTAAACATTGGCGGCTTCAGAAATATTTTTTGCAGGTGCTAACGGGGGGCTAAGCATTTTACTGAGGGTGCTATGAAGGATCATTTGTTCTTTCACTTCTCAAGGTCAAGGTTCTTTACTGTCATTCACAGTACAAGTGGTACATGAGGTGGAATGAAACTATGTACACAGGGTCCCAGTTACATCCAACAAAAATACAAATCGTAAAGACAAACAGTAACAAGATCCGAGATATGAAATACACTAAACTAAATAAACTAAGCACTACTAGTACAAAACAATGTACCAAACATCAGCAGCATGAACATGAGTCTGTGTGAGCAGATGAGGATGAATGAACACAGCAACATGAAATAAATCAGCAGCATGAGATCAGCATCATGGATAATCAGCAGCACAATCAAGTGGCATTACAGTGATTTTCACAGTGATAATCCTGACTAGGGTCATGAGTCTAACAGCTTCATGGTAGAAGCTTGTAGCAATAATGAAGGGTGACACCTTTTCCATCTCAGCTCCACTACATTTGTTTTTGTTTTTATTAAAGTTTGGCACCAGCTGGTCAGTTTACTGACCAACAACAACTTCATTAATATACTGTATTCACCCTTTAATAATCAGAACCCGTCACTGAAGTATAATCTGTTCATTACAGACAGTTCTATTCCAGAACAAATGAATATTCATCTGAATGAAGAGACCAAAGTTGTCTTTGAAGTTTTAGTGCAAAAATAATCAAACTAATAATCAACAACAATAATAAGCCAACAATAATAATGACTCAGCTTAATTCTCTTATTTAAGGCAAAATTAACTCTTTGAGCAGGAAATATTTTGGTTTCTATACACGCATGAATTTAGACAAAGTTTGACTATTTTCATAAATAGTTTACTTTGGATTTTGGTTGAAAGAAGTTATTTAATGCGATCAGATAAAGTTGTTTATTATCACTGCAAATCAGGAAATGATTTACCAAGTTAAATCAGCTAAGAATCATCACCAGAATAAGGCATCATGTCACCAGTTTCTTCTCCTTACTGGGTCAGTGTTGAGGGCACCACTGGTCTTTCTGGTGTTCTGCTGGTGGATCAGACCAGGATAGATCAAGTCAAGTCAAGTCAATTTTATTTATATAGCACAGTTAAAAGATAAACTGTTTTCAAGGTGCTTCACGAAGAGGACTCACTGAGAACTGTCCAAAGGAAGCTGAACATGCTGGCTCCATCCTCCAGCTGTCCAGTGCAAGCATTAGCAACATTCTCCATAGATGTGGAAAGATGGCAGTAGGCTTGATCATTCTTCCAAATTATCGTTTATTTGTTGACTGCAGTCTGCTTCCAAAAAATCCTCCTCCTCTAATTCCATTCTAGGTAATTTAGGTAATAGAAAACCTTCCATTTTTGCATTTTGTGCACTTTTCAAATGTTTACAGAACTTTCAGTAACTTGAATTTTCACTTACGGTTCAGAGGTTCTTCCTGTTGCAAGATCAGATTTTTTTTTAAAACTCAATATAATCATTGATTTTTTTTAAAATCAGTTATGTTTTGTGAGGAAAATATCACAACAACCACATATTAAAGAATATTAACTGAGATGAAAAAGAAAATATTCTGACATTTTCTTGGGGGTGCTATGACTTTTCCAGGGGGAGATATAGCGCCCCCTAGCTCCCCCCTGGAGCCGCCTATGTTTTTAAAACCTTGTTTTAGATCAAACTTATTCCTTTAGCTTTGGATTATCCATGAAGCTGATTCAAACAGAGTATTAGATTTTAAAAGAACTAAATCAACTTGTGCTGTCTTTATATACTTCATTGTCTTTTTGTGTTTGTATTTTATGATATTTTATTGTTTTATGGTTTGTCTGTAATGCACTTTGGTCAACTTCAGTTGATTTAAATGTGTTGTAAAATAAAACATTGACATCTGATCTGACAGTTGTAAAAAAAAACAGAAACTGAGGCTAAACAACCACCAACATCAGAGGTTTTTAGTGTTTAAATCCATCCCTCCATTATCTTTATCTGCTTTTTCCTTTCCAGATCACATGGGTCACTGGTGCCCATTTACATCCGTCACTGTGTGAGAGATGTTGGACACCTGGACAGGTCTTCATTCTATCACAGGGACACATAAAGACACAACCATTCACTCTCTCACTATCCCTCAGGGACAATTTAGAGTTACCAGTCGGCCTAACATGCATGTTTTTGGTCTGTGGGAGGAAACTGGAGTACTCTGAGAAAACCCACGCATGTACATACAAAGAGAACATACAAACCAAACCAGTGATGTAGTCTACATTTTTCACGGATTCAAGGATTTTCTTTATCAGAGTCAGAGTCAGAGTCAGAGAGTCTTTATTGTCATTTGCATCGCATGTGGTACATGTGATGAAACGAGATTATGTACACAGGGTCACAGTTACATCCAACAACAAATGCAAGAGAAAAAAAAAGAAAAAGAACAGTAATAACATCTAGGATAACTAAGAAAAACATCAACTAGTAATACACTAAGCCCTAATGTAGTAGAAAAACATCATTATAAACAGCAGCACGAACATGAGTCTGTATGAGCAGATGGTCACAAATGAACACAGCAACAAGAAAACAGATCAGCATCAGCATGATGTGATATTTTGCAGTGATTATTCTTATTGTTTATTTATTCATGAGTCTAACAGCCTCAGGGTAGAAGCTGTTCCTCAGTCTAGTGGTTCTACATTTGATGCTCCTCAACCTCCGTCCTGAGGGGAGTGGGGCAAAGAGTGAGTGTGCTGGGTGAGTGAGGTCTTTCATGATGCAGGTGGCTCTTTTCCTGCATCTGGAGGTGTAAATGTCTGTGATGGTGGGGAGACTGACTCCAACAGACTTCTGTGCAGCCTTCACCACTCTCTGTAGAGCTTTCCTCTCTGCAACTGTGCAGCCTCCATGCCACACGTTGATGCTGGAGCACAGGA
>JBBPBX010017213.1:27510-42629 GCA_038048925.1 Garcialebias charrua | reverse complement strand
TATATATATATATATATATATATATATATATATATATATATATATATATATATATATATATATATATATATATATATATATATATATATATATATATATATATATATATATATATATATATATATATATATATATATATATATATATATACATATATATATATATATATATATATATATATATATATATATATATATATATATATATATATATATATATATATATATATATATATATATATATATATATAGATATATATATATATATATATATATATATATATATATATATATATATATATAAAACAAAGCAAGATTAAAACAGTGAGCCTGAAACTATGAAATGAACCAAACCTTTAACTAGAGGCATCACAGAGCAAGATCAAAAGTTAGTTGATGATAAATGATGATTAATAGCATGATAAAATTATTATGTACATTGATTCAAGACATCCTGATGCATGCTCAATAAACCAGGTAGAAAAATCTAAAATCGTGAAGTCTGGTCTTTTGGACGGGTAAAAAAAAAAGAATTGTAGAAACATTTCGTCTTTCATCCGAAAGACTTCTCCAAGATGCTCATTGGATTTTTCACACATTTCCATAAATGTTTAGGTCTGCTGTGTTCGTGTAGTCATCATCACCAAGGTGCTGTAAAAATAGAGATCATAGATGTCATCTGCAACAATACACTGACTTTAATTCGACAAAATAATTTCATGTAAAATAAAACGTACCTCGTTGTAATTGCAGGATTTCGGCTGGCTAAATTCCAACAACATAAACACACTGACATGAGACATTTTACACTTCATATGAACATAAACTATTATGGTTCAGTTCCAGTGAAGTCATTACCTTTTGGGGGACGGCATACGAGACTTAGAGACTTTTTGTTCACCACAGGAATTTAAATATATATTATCGGGACTGTGAATTAAAATAAAACTATTGTTACAGTCAGAAAAGAAAAAAATCAGCACTTTGGTCATGTGGGTGTTTAAATTGCTATTTAAATAAAGCTGGTATGGTATGGTAATTATTCTACTAACATTTTTATGTCTTACCTACGACCTTTGTCCCAATTGTCTCGTGGAGGTCTCCTGTTTCAAACAAAGTTCCATATATTTCATTTTAAATGTGTTTTTATTGTTACAATTTTAAACATTCAATGAAAAATCTAATGAATTACCAAAAGCATAAAATATCTTTATAACTTACCTCGAAAATCTGCTCCAAACAGACCTTCTGCACACAAAAAAAAGAAGAAGTGAAACTATGCAAATGTTTTAAGGCACATTTTATCCAAAGCCATAAAAAGGCATACCGTACTTATAAATAAAGAAAAACTGCTAAAGCAGCAAATGGCTTGTTTTTCAAAGCTGCAGAACAGAACGTTTCATATTAGTCAAAAACTTAACAACTATAGTGTTCCGAGAAGGACAGAAGTTTAAAATCTTTTGCCTTTGCTCAGATCCAGATGATCCTCCATCTAGGTTTCTACCACCAGAACGAAGCCTGAAAATTTCACACACATGAGTTTAATGTTAATATCTTGAAAATAACGTTACTCACAATCTGATTAATCTGTTAGTGAGCAATAAATGTGTTGAGGATGACTCTCAGCTACTACCACATCAAACTTAATTACAGCTAATTTAGTGTTTTCTAACTTTGACTTCAAGTGACTCCAATAGACATCCAAAACTGACTTTCTTAGAGTTCATTGAAATCCATCAGCTGGTTCATTAGATATTTTGCTTGCAGACAAACAAATGAATGCATGCATACACATACATACAGAGGGAATTGCAAGAACTTCCACCTTTTAATTGCAACGGCCTCTAATCATTGTTTTCTTACCTACGAGACATTCTGGACATCCGGTTCCACACGCTAAATATTACAAACAGAAACAGAAATATGTTACAAGAAAAATATGATTTTTTTTATTGTGAACAAAATCGTTACAATATTTTTACCTGCCATCCTGATTTTGAAGCTCCTCAATGCGCGTCCTTGAGCAAACCAAACAATAATTATGCTTTAAAAGTGAATGAACTTTGTTCCTCCATAAAGATCTCTTCGATACTTTGTTCGTACTCACTTGTATTTTTTCACCATCAAAATGCAGAGGCCTCCAAAGAGCAGAGCAGTAGCTAATGCCACTGCGATAGGAATGATGATGTGATTATGGTTTTGAATACCTGCAGACAGAATTAATAGGGATTGTCCTTTAATTTGCAACACTAAGACATGAACACGGTCAAAGGTTTACATCCTCTAGAATAAAGATTAAGTACTGTACGTTTCACATTGAGTGTTAAACTTGTATGGGACTGTGCCCCTCCACTAAAGAGTGCTGAGCACGTCAGCTCAGTGTCGTCATCCTTCTCCTGAGGAATAAACGTCAGGATGGACTGTGTCTCCCATATCCCAGCACTCAAGTCTTTATGAATCTCGGTGATCTCCTCCGTGGCTCCCTTACTCCACGTCAGTTTGGGCATGTGTGACGGACAGGTATGGCGAACTGAACATGTGATTGTGAAAGGTTTTTCAGGAGTGGCCACCTTAAATGGTCCCAGTGTAGGTTTTGGAGGTTCATCTATAAATGGACAAAAGCAGATGTGATTTAGGGAGTGTATGGATTTAACAAACACACAGATTGTAAAATCTTGTACCGTGTAGTGACATACAAAGCATGGTGATCCCAACACAGTCTTCAACAAAAGAGAACTTGTCAGCGGTGGGCTTGTTGTCATCGGTTTTAACCAGTTCGATCCGGAAACAGAAAGGGCCGTTGTCATGACTTTTAATGGACATTATTTCTAAGGTGCAGTTCATCTGACCAAGGTGTCCCAACAGCTTTGTTCGCTCCTTGAAGCTGTCCAAGATTTTTGTGTTATCATCATGGTAGATGATTTGTTCTCTGCCGTTTTTATGATGCCAGATGCCTCTGTGTCTTGAGGAAGGCAGAGTTCCCCGAGGATGGCTGAACGAGCAGGGCACCACGGCACAGGAGGAAACCAGGGCTTCAAGGTTGTGTACAATAGAGGCCGTCCAATCTTCACAAAGCACAAGGCTACAAACACCTACAAAGGATACAACATCAGTGAAAAAGAAGCAATGAACTGACAAACTGTTCATGTTGAGAGACCGCAAAAAATGAGGAAATAGTTGCTACCTGCCCAAAACAGAGATAATATGATCATATTCCTCTTGTTGTCCATTCTTCTTGAGGTGGTGCAGATAAAACAACTCTTGGAAGTTTTAGACTGGTTAAAGAACATGAAAAAGATAAGAAGTATTATAAATTGCAATGTAGTTTTGAAAACTCTTGCCCGGCTTGTGTGAAGGATTGTGCCATGCAGTGAACACTCAGACTCAGATACTGTGTGAGCTGAGCCGTGAGCTGGACGTGATTTCTAAGAATCACAGGCCACTTGCGGCTCCTGAAACTCGCTGGTGGGAAGGAATCAACCCTGGAGAAGGTACAAGCTCGGCCTGGCGGTGCTGACCACAAAATTAGGTTGTTTGAGGTCGCCATTGAGATGTACCAGTAGAACTATAAGGCAGACAAAAATAAAGTAGAGTCAACCTAAACCAAAATAACTCTTATCTGAATCTGGCTCCCCCTCGGCCTTGAATTGGCCAACTATCTCATACTCTCCTGGATGTTATGTGAACAAGAAGCTCTGCTCCTTTTTGTTGTGCTTTGGTGCAATGACAATACAACTGAATCTGATTCTGATTATGTTCAATTCTGTACAATTTTTCACAAAAAAAGTCTTTACCACAATTTATTTTTTTCTGGGACACCATTTTCATTTATTCTCCCAGACTAAAGCTAGTTTTTTTCACAAGTTAAAATGATAATGATCATTATGTCTTGAAGTTAAAATGCAGAGTTTTTGACCTAATGTATATTTCAAGAAATATACATGGCAGACTACCTTAAAACAATTTGTCCTATTACATTGTTCCAGGAAGTTAGTATATCCTATGTTGGATTTTGTGGAAACATTATGGACAGTTAATGTCTTACCTATAGTTCATAACTCTTTGTATGTGTAAGAGTTTAAATCTGACTGGATTGATGGTAAATGGTAAATGGAGCTTACTTATATAGCGCTTTCCAGCCCCCTTTGAGGGGCTCCAAAGCGCTTCACAGTACCAACCATCCACCCATTCATACACACATTCATACACCGGTAGCAGTAGACTGCCTTGCAAGGCGCTGCCTGTCCTACCGAGAGCAAAAGATGATAAGCTGACTGCTCGTCTGGGCGCGACCAATAATAAACAAGATAGCTGTGAAATGATTACACTTAAAAAAAATTAACTGACAATCTTTTGGGCAGGAATGTTTTACGATGTCTGCTGTAATTACAGTGTAATTCGAGTGTGATCATAAAATTGCTTTTGCATAAAACACAACAAAATATTGATTGTAATACTGTAGACATATATATATACAAAATATATTTTGGTCTGGTCCTCAGTTGGACTAGCCAATAGTAATCTCATCAGATTAAACACTTTATTCTCCATAATGAGGTTGTTTCAAAGACTATCAATGGTATTGTGAATGTTACAGAAAGAATTGATGTTGTAGAGTAATTTTCAGTGTCTCTGTGTAACTAGTCATCTAATTTGTATTTTAATTTATATGTTATAGTTGGAGGATATTTCTGATAAATAATATTGTGAAGAAGTTATTTACTTCTCATTATGAAGTATTAAGATACACAGTAGTTTTCTAACTGACAAATTATTAATGTCGGCATCATTATGTGCATTTTTTTATTCATCATCACACTGTTGACCTTCAACCAGAGGTTAAAAGCGTGTCAGGATTTTTTTTTGTCTCCAAACCCTATGTGTATTTTTCAACGCTTTTTATTGTCTGTCCTAACAGGTCTCACGTGTAAATTAGTCTTTGAGGCTCAATGTGACTTATCTGTTTAAATAAAGGTTGAATGAATTTATTAGCTCTATATCTGTCAAACTGACTGAGTTATAGCATATAGTGTTTTCTAAGGCTGATTTGCTGTGGTGGCCATTTTGAATCAAGATGATTCCAAAAGTTGATGACAAAGTTTTAAACAAAGATCTCAGATAATTGGTTAGACAGAATAACGTACCTGGAATGACACTCAGCCACAACCGCACCATTATTCTTTCATGACAACAAGTGATAATCAGTTTTAATCTTACCCTGCCGCAGCATTTACAAACAAAACAATTTTTTTTTAGTATGTACGTTGTAATGTAAAGATACTGTGTCCTCCAAATGAACGGGCACAAAGTTGCACAAATCCATGAACAGAATAGTCACAGACGGCCGCATGCTCAATGACTTTAAAAATGATTTATTTTCCATTCATTATAATTTTAATGAGGAATATATTACAAAGAGCCAAAAATAAAATTTAAATAAGAAGGGGGGGAGTACTAAAAAAAAACTAGTTTGAATAAAAACGTATCTATATATTTCAAATATCCATTTTTCATGAGGTTACTCGTTTACTACATAATGAGCAATTACAAAATCTTGGTTATTTTTATATTTATATAGTATTATAAGTAATAGCTTAGTCATACTTATTATGTGCACAGACGTTGCTCTGTTTAGTTCCATTTATTTAAAATGTAAAACAAAACGTAAGCCCAACACTCACCAATCTGGACCTCAGATGTGCAGGGAAGGACGAGGAAGCAGGACAGAACGCACTCTGGAAATCTTTCTTTTACACCAACTGTTCAAAATAATATCCAAGAGACACTTAACTACATGAATAAAGCTTCATATGACAGACAGATTTGATTTAAACATATACGTGCACTTTGACCTGCAGCTCACACAAGAGCAGGAAGTAAAGAAATTCACCCCTTCAAATTTGTAATTTGCTTAATGTGATTTATAATGGTGAAAACAATGGTCTTAAATGAAAAATGTGACTGGGCATGAAAATATTTTGAGTAAAAGCACACATTTGGTTCAAAAGTCAACATATGGCTTTGATATATTTGTATCTTTACTAAGTTCATGCATCTATCCTGAAATGGATACACATTTAATATTACTTGTTGTGGTTATCACGTGTATTTTTATGGTTTAATACTAATTTGTAAGTATTTATTTTATGCCCCTAACCTGAGTTGAAATTTTTCAACAAAACAACCCATTAGTTACTGCTCATTTGCATTTTACTCTTTAAAAATTGTTTACTCTAAATGTAGAAAAAAATTGTACTGCCAAGCTGTTTACACCATAAATAAGAAGAGAAAACCTTTTCAGACTCTTACCTGATGAAGCTGCTGTCCTGTCTATCTGAGCATCTTTAAAAACTGCCTCAACTTATTGTTGCATCCTGTTTGACACTTGTACGTTTTTTTTTTTCCTCCTCCTGTTGAAATGTGACAGCTGATGTAGAGGCGGCACCAGTGGAGTTATTGATGCAGAGAGCAGGGAAGGCTGTTTCTTGTAAACCTCAAACATATATGCATGCAAATTACTGCATAAAACTTTTTAAATCTGTCAGCAAATGAAAGAATCCTATAAAGTTAGCAATAAACGTATGCAATTTTTTATGAAAGCACCCTTTCACGGTGCTTCTCTGTGAGAAAGTCACCAGATCAAATCTCAGCCCAGGACCTTTCTGGGTGGGGTCTGCATGTTCTCTCCGTGCATGCGTGGGTTTTTCTCCGGGAACTCCAGTTTCCTCCCACAGACCAAAAACATCCATTTTAGGCTGATTGGTAACTCTAAATTGTCCCTAGGTGTGAGTGAGAGAGTGAATGGTTGTTTGTCTTGTTTGTCTCTGTGTCCCAGTGATGGACTGGAGACCTGTCCATGGTGTCCCAGTGCCTCTTGCACAGTGACTCCTGGATATGGATGCCAATGACCCGCGACCCAAAATGAAAGAAGCAGGTAAAGAAAATGGATGGATAGATGCGGTCAGTGACAGCATCGTAAGACTGTCTAAAGTGACATTGTAAGTGAGCACAACTCAAAATGGTTCATAAATCACAAGTGTCCATGTCCTATTCAGAGGTAAGCTTTGAAATTATATGATATTTTTTCATTTTTAAATGTGATATAATTGTTGCCATTTTAAACATTCAATGAAAAATCCACTGATTGACAGTTTTTTCTTTTTTTACTCACAGGAAAAATGGTGCCAGTAACATGAGCAATCTTTGTAACTTAGCATGAAAATCTGCTCCAAATAGACCTTCTGCACACAAAAATGAAGAAGTGAAACTATGCAAATGTTTTAAGGCACATTTTATCCAAAGTTTTTAAAAAAGGCATAAAGATAAAGACAAACTGCTAAAGCAGCAAATGGCTTGTTTGTTCAAAGTTGCAGAACAGAACGTTTTATATTAGTCAATAACATTACAACTAGCATCAGTGGTGGGATGTAACTAAGTACAAATACTTTGTTACTGTACTTAAGTACATTTTTCATGTATCTGTACTTTACTTAAAGTAGAATTAAATGTGGGTACTTTTACTGCACTACATTTTACAAAGTACATGAAGTATCTGCACTTTCTACTACACTATATTTCTATAATGTGTTGAGTTACAAGTTACATTCACGTTGCAGTTTTTTGATTTGTCATTACAGTATACAGTACAGATATCAATCATTAGAATAGGTCTTTGTTGACTCATAGTGGAGACACATTCCTGATAGGTGTGAAAATGATGGTAGCTACTAAAAAGGAGAAGTTTGGTGTGCCCAGGACATGAACTGCTTCAAGAGCATGGGAACTATTAGTTACTATGCACTTACATTTTCCTATTATCCTACATTATTAATTAGTCAGAAAGAAACAAACCATAACCAAACAGAACCGAGCTCAGTAAACAAGCCAACTACACAACAATGTGGGCTTTTTAACAGCTTTGTTAATAAAGGTCAATAAAGGTTGAATGAATATACTTCATTAGAATCAGACTTTTTAAAGAACAATCTTTCATTGTTCAGTTCAAACTTTCCAAGTTTTTTGTCACTGGATATTGCACCTAATAAATGTTGTTTTGGAAATTCTAACCATTTACTTTTACTTAATACTCTTACTTTAAGTACATTTTAGAAGAGAAATTTACTTTTGATACTTACTTGTCTGATACTTTAAGACTTTTCATTTTAAAGGAGTCATTAACTTTTACCAAAGTAATTTATGGTAAAATACTTGTACTTCTCTGAAGTATCACTTTGAGATATTTTATACAACATAATGTATTACAGAAAATATACACACAGTAGGCACACTTAGGTAATATATTCAGCAAGTACTTTTACTTTTAATACTTTTAAGTATTTTTAAAAGCAAGTATTTATTCTTCCTTAAAGCTGCTATATGTAACTTTTCTAACAATATATTTTTAACATATTTCTTCACTCTGTCACTAGATTAATGTTAGAGAGGTAATCTCTGAAAAAAACTAAAAAAAAATATTGTCCCCTTGCTTCTCCAGGTGGTAAATAAGCATTTCTAAAAAGAAAAAGTGACCCGCCATTTTCCAGCCAATAAAAACAAAGTTTGTAACCAGCCAATAAAAACAGAGCTTGAATTTGAATCAGCCAATAAAAACAGAGCTTGAATTTGAATTTCAACAGACCACAAGGGGGCAGAGCCATATATGGCTCTGAGGGGGAGGGATCAGAATGCTTTGCCTGTTGAAATTTTTTCTAAGTGCTGCAGTTCTACAGAAACTGCAGACTGAACCTTAAAAACGTTAATGTGGTACTTATACTTTTAACAGAGTACTTTTTTTGTACTTTTACTTAAATACAGTGTTTGAGTACATTCTCCACCACTGACTAAATTGATCTGGAAGTAGATGGAACATGTTCTCATCTCTCTTGGATTCACAACTTCTGTCACAAAGCTCTGATCAAACATGTTCAGACATGCCTGCCTAACGTGCGGTTCTGATTACAGATAATAAATTAAGTTTTCACGTTCAGCTAGTCATCTTTTGTGGAAAGTTTCTCATAGCTGAGTCATCTACAAGACGAAGCCTGAAGTGGACTGTGCCATGGTCTTCAAATCCTGAAGTGGCAGTTGGAGCCCAAGTTGCTTCAGGAAGTGCATCTGGCATAAAACAATCGGCAAATCTTTCATGGGAGATCCATCACTGTGGCGACGCCTGAAGAAGGGAGCAGCCACAAGAAAAAGATGTACTGAAGGATTGCTCTGATAATTTTACACATCAGCAGCAAACTTTTTAACACATTTATTTGCAGCTGGTGTTAATATCATCTATACAGTAGTTGTTTATTTTTCTTTTTTCTGTACAATAAACCGTTGGTTCTCTTTTTTTTATTTTGAACCAAATGAAACACAAATTGAGAAAAGTGTGTGAATTCACAAGTTGTTGTTTTTTTTGTCCTTCACTGTGTTCCTCTTAGCTAACCTGAAATAAACTCCGTAAATTAAACACGAATAAAGATTTTGTACAAAAGGCAGAAGAAGAAAAAATATTTTCCATATTGTGTTTTGTTAGGATGCATGTTCTATTGAATATTTTGTTCTGTTGGATTCTGCTCACTGCACATTCAAGGATTCAAGGTTCTTTATTTGTCGTTCCACCACATGAGGTACATGTGGTGGAACGACAAAACAACCAAAACATGATGTGATTTTTCACAGTGATTATCCTGATTAGAAATTCATGAGTCTAACAGCCTCAGGGTAGAAGCTGTTCCTCAGTCTATTGGTTCTACACTTAATGCTCCTCAACATCCTTCCTGAGGGGAGTGGGGCAAAAAGTGTGTGTGCTGGGTGAGTGGGGTCCTTCATGATGCAAGTGGCCCTCTTCCTGCATCTGGAGGTGTAGATGTCTGTGATGGTGGGGAGACTGACTCCAACAGACTTCTGTGCAGCCTTCACCACTCTCTGTAAAGCTTTTCTTTCTGCAGCTGTGCAGCCTCCATGATGCTGGAGCACAGGATGCTCTCCACTGCACACCTGTAGAAGGAGGTGAGGACTGTGCTATACAGCCATCCATGTAGCCATGCATCCATCCTACCTTGCATCCATCCATCCATGCAGCCATACATCTATAATTCATGCATCCATTTATCCATGCATCTCCATGCATCCATCCATGCATCCATCCATGCATCTATCCATCCATGCATCTATCCATCCATGCATCTATCCATCCATACATCTATCCATCCATGCATCCATCCAAGCATCCATCAAGCCATGCATCCATCCATGTATCCATGCATGCATGCATGCATGCATGGATGGATGGATGGATAAACAGAAGCATTCAGTGAGACTCCCGAAACAATCTGACTTGGCAGAGGAGGGTCAGCCTGAATCCAGCTCCAGTAGTGATGAGCTCTAGCCCATAGTAACTGTGGCGATGGGCTGAGGCTGGAGCGGGAAGGGCAGAAATCAGGTGTGGGCGGGGGTTCTGAGATTGTTATCATTGTATGTTCCCATACAATGGCAAAATTAGTTCTCTGTATACCCATCGCACCTGAGATACACCCAGGTGAAGCAAAGGGCAGCTATGTAAGTACCCGGGGGTGTCTTGTTCAGAGACACCACAACATGTGGGAATGGCTGGGAGTTGAACATTTTCATGCTACATCTACAACTGTTAATAATATTAAGGGACACAACTTCTTCAAAGATTTGGTCTTAATAAGAAACGTGGTGAAAAGAGAAGCTAGAAAAAAGAGCAACAGATGGCATCAAGAGATTGAGACCAAAACATGTATTTAACAAGAACTACCACAAATTGAAAGACCTAGAGTTAAACGTGACAATGACCCTCGGGCATGTCAGCACTTTTACTGAAAACCACCTTACATTAATATTTAACACTGACTTTATCTTCATATTATGTCAGTGCCAGACTGGACACAGAATATTCAGAATCAGAATAAGCATTATTATCATTGCACTGAGGTAAAGTGAGAACATGTACGTACAGTCATCCGAAAGATGGACGGAGTGTATGAAGCTGCAGCTACACTAAGTGTGGCCTTTCTTATCCTTTTTCAGAATAATAATTTTAGATAAGAAAAGGGGGAGAATCATGAGGGTAGATAGTGGTATACAAAAAAGATATTTCACATCTTGTCTACAAGGACACGATTTGAGACATCAAAAAACTCTACAAGCAATTGATAGATTAAGCTTATTGTCCTTGGCTACTCATGACTCTGGAGAAATTTGATAGTCTGCTTGTCTCCGAGGCCGGTGGGGAGTCAGAATCAGATAAGCTTGATTGTTGAATTTCTTCAGGCAAACAGATTTTTTTCTTCAGCCTTGATTCCATCTGGACGTTCTGTTTCCAAAATGGCCTAATTGTGGGAATCTATTCCACTGATCCATGCTATGAGTCTCCCTCAAGGTCGAGCCCACCCCGCTGATGAGTCCCAGAAGCCGCAGGTGGCCTGCAATTCTCATAAATCGCCTCCACCTTACGGTTTAGCTCATAACTCAGCTGATTTTGTGAGGTCACAGCACGGATCAAACCTTCACACTGACTCGGAAGCTTTGTCATGGCCGAAACTGCTGCCGATGTCTTCTTCAATAGTCGATAAAACAGAGCCCCGCCGACATCGTCGGCTCTGTTTTATCGACTGCTATCATAAATGCTACCATAAATCCAAATATGTAAACGTCTTCAGCGTCCTCCTGAGACAGGACAGAGAGACACATCAACTGCCACACTTCCCATGGGTCCATGACGTATCCCACAGCGTGCGTCTCAGCTGGACACGCTGGTTCCCCAGGACCTTGTTGTTCTGTTGAAATAAATCTTGTTGGTAGCGCTGAACGTCAAGGATACCAGATCCATAATCTTAATTTACGTTTGGGAGATGTGTACCAGGTGCTTCAGACACACACAGAGCAGAGCAGGAAGAAGGAAAAACGGGGGAGGAGAGGCAAAAAGCAGCCACCTTGAGCAGTGGGAGGAAAAATATTAATATAAAAATATTAATATAAAATATTCTGATTTAAATATGGTTTTTAATCCATATAAACAAATCTGCTTATTATGTTTTTGCTTTGGCCATTTTATTTATTTTATTTTATTTTATTTTAATGAACTTTTATTCAATTCAATTCAGCTTATTTACTTTATATAGCGCCAAGTCACAACAGAAGTGATCTTAGAAGCAAAGGAAAAGTAGATTTTCAAGAATGCATTTGTGTGCAGTTTTTAAGAAACTGCCAAACCGGTTTCTTCCAAATGGCTGGTTGTATTTTATTTCCCGTATGTTTCTTAGGAATATAAAGACCCAATTTTCAGCCTTTTGAAATTATAATGAGTGGCATCAGAGATTTTTGTTCATGGCATCTGCTGGTTTCTGTTTTTGTTCTTAAGGAAAGTTCTTAATCTCTGACCACAGAGTCCAAAGTGCTGTTTGAAAAGAAATTAGGTCTTTCGTGGTGAAATATCGGCCTTGTGGTGGACTTGTGACCAGGGTGTATCCTGCCTCTTGCATAGTGATGGCGGGACATGGGCACCAGTGACACATACCTACCTACCTACCTACCTACCTACCTACCTACCTACCTACCTACCTACCTACCTACCTACCTACCTACCTACCTACCTACCTACCTGTCTATCCATCTACAGTATAGAGGGAGTGGTGGCGTAGTGGTTAGAGACGGTGGGCCTGTGATCAGAAAATCGCCAGTTCAAGCCCCGGTACCGACAACATCAAAACATGTGGGTGGAAAAAGGGGAAACACCCACACCTGCCTCCACCCTCATTTGCCCCACTCTGGGCCCCTGAGCAAGGCCCTTAACCCCCACCATCTGCTCCCAAAACAGATCTCTCTTAAAAATGGAGTTCTCATGGCTCAATGAGACTACGTACCTGGATAAATAAAGGGTAAAAAAAAAATATCTATATATTTACATATTTACCCTTATACCAATTTAGAACAGAAAATCTGTTGGGCTACAGATATGTAAACAGCTTCAGTACTGCTTGATATTTTCTGCTTTAATTTAAACACCCAGCCTTGTCATGAAGGCTGGGGAAACAGGACACCTGGAGCACACCCAATCATAATAAGATTTATGAAGGGTGTTCTTCGATCTAAACAACCCAGCAGGATCCTGACTCCTGGTTGGGACCTCGGTTTGGTCTTGGGGGCTCTATGCGACCCCCCATTCGAGCCATTGAGTGAGACTACAATAGATCTACTATCTTATAAAACGGCCTTACTCCTGGCACTTTGCTCGGCGAAGCGCGTGGGTGACCTCCACGCATTATCTGTACATCCAATGTGTACCAGATTCGCCCCAGACGGGTCAAAGGTCACACTGAGGCCTAATCTCGCATACACCCCCAAGGTCTGGACCCTGAACTATAGGAGTCTAGACTTTGATCTCTCCTCTTTTCCACCTGCCTCTGTCCTGAACTAGGATCAGGAAAGGCTACAGGCTCTCTGCCCAGTGAGGGCTTTACGCACCTACATGCATAGAACAGCCGAATGGAGAAGAACAAACCAACTGTTTGTCTGATTTGCAGCACCTGCTACCGGGAGAGCCCTATCAAAACAACTCCTCTCAGACTGGGTGACTGAGTATACAGTATACATATTTCAAATGTTGCATCCGTTTTCACCTCTACCTTTTAATGCTAACGTTAGCTGAATATGTTGAAGCTGAAGTGCATATGCAGCAAAGCAGGGAGGTTTAAGAATGAGGAGCATTGAAGCAGATAGACATGAGAGACTTGAGGAGAACTTCAGGGACCTCTGGTGTTCAAAACTGTGAATGGAAGTGCCTTGACAAAAGCACAGGACTACCTGTAAAGATACTGTAAAGATAAAAGTTCTCAGCACCTCAAGAAGGCAGAACAGGAAAAGTGACCCTGTTGTAAAGTGGTTTGGAATAATATGTGTACACTGACTGGGAAAAGAATCAATAAAGAAAACAGGGTGCGTAACTCAGGGATGGAATCAAGTCAGTGTTTTGCAAGTCACAAGTAAGTCTCAAGAATTTCCACTCAAGTCTCGAGTCGACTCCCAAACATTACAAACAGGGCCGGCCCAAGCCTCCATGGAACCCTAAGCAAAATTTGGTTTGGGACCATCTATTTCTGCTAATAATGTGGATTACTGCAATCAACAGCAGTCAGATGATCAGATCATTCAAAAGTCAAAGTCAAAAGTCAAAGTCAAAGTCAACTTTATTGTCAGATCTGCAATATGTACTGTACAGGACATACACAGGACCGAAATTGCGTTTCTCTCAGTCCCTCGGTGCAACAGTAAACATCTAAACATTGAAACACTGAAACATATAATAATAGACATAAGCATAAAATAGTAAAACTAACACTGTCCTGAGTTTTTGCATAGTGGTATAAGAGTATGAAAATTTACACCAACTCTAAAACTAAAACATTAAACATTTAATGAACATAATACTGTCCTGAGTTTTTGCATACTAGTATAAAAAAAGAGTATAAAAAGTATAACTAAAATAAACTAAAGGTTTCTAGCATTGACATTTGCAAAGTGGCAAAGCAGCGTATGAGTTAATGTACACAGTATATGTATGAGGTAGTAGTTGATGTTGTTATAGAGGCAAAAAGTGGCATATGCAGTAAGGCACATTGGGCATCCCTAAATAAGACCGTTCAGAGCACACTGTATATGTATCTAGCAGTGGTGTAGATATTAGAGTAGTGTAAATGTAAACAGTAGTAATTACATGTAAGCAGTAGTAATAAAAGTAAACAGTATTAATAAATGTAAACAGAGAATGTAAACAGTATTATGATTATAGGCAGTGATGTAATACAAACATTAGTGCAAGTATGAGAAGTAGTGCAAACTGTATGAGCACATGACCGAGAGTTTAGTGAATAACCCGTTTGATGACACAGAGTCCAGTGTTAAAATCTTTGTGTTGTGTGGTAATGTGTGAGAAAGTTTTAGTGTTAAGGCAGTTCAAATGGGAGGGGGGGCAGAGCAGGCAGAGTGTTTAGCATCCTGACTGCCTGATGAACAGAGCTGTCTCTCAGTCTGCTGGTTCGAGCCTGGAGACTCCTCAGTCTCCTCCCTGATGGCAGCAGTCTGAAGCAGCTGTGTAGTGGGTGT
>JBBPBX010017213.1:0-27435 GCA_038048925.1 Garcialebias charrua | reverse complement strand
TGCACCTCGTTCCCTTCCTTCAGGGAACATGAGTTATGGTGCATAACTTTCAGTTCCCTTTCAGTCATGTTCTCTCGGTGCAACATACTTGCTATGGGAACGTAATCCATTCACGCCCTTGAAATGCTCAGTAAAATGCATGCTAGAGTGAACGTCTGCCTCTGATCAGTAGGCATCCCAAGGCTACTTTCTACTGAATGTTAGAAAGAACAGCCTGAGTGACGTCACCTGCAGTAACATCCAAACTGTAATGTCTTGCAAAAGTATTCAAGGAGCTCCAATTCGCAGCAGCGCAGATGTCTGCAACTGGTACACCCTTGAACAATGACCAGGAAGTGGCAAGGCCCCTAGTGGAGTGGGCGTGCACTCCAGAGGGTGCCTACTGACCTTTACTACTGTAGGTCCTCTTAATGGCCTCAGTCACCCAGTGTGAGAGACGTTGTTTTTATAGAGCTCCCAAGACCAAACCGAGGTCCCAACCAGGAGTCAGGATCCTGCTGGGTGATTTAGATCGAAGAACACCCTTCATAAATCTTATTATGATTGGGTGTGCTCCAGGTGTCCTGTTTCCCCAGCCTTCATGACAAGCAGAAATAGCTGAAAGGAAGACTTTAATCGTTGAATGAGAACGACCCTTCTCCAAGAGATCCTGAAGGAAGGTCAGGATTTGGACCAGGTTGCATGCATAAGAAATAATATTTCTTTCTGAGCACCAGGCCTCGAAGATACGCCATTTTTGAGCGTATAAAGATTGTGTTGACCCTGCACGAGCATTCTGTATGGTTAATACCACGTTTTTTGGCAGGCCTGTCGCCATCAGCCTGTTTCTTTCAGCCGACAAGCTGAGACTTTTGGCAGTTTTTGACCTGGGTATCCGCAACGCCTCCTCTGGTGAACCAGAGGCCAACAGCCCCTGGTTGTCCACCAGGTTTGGGAGGAGGCAACTTGTCCCTTAGTTGTCCTGCTCAGGGATAATTGAGGACGGGTACAACCTGTCATCTCCATTAGACAGTTTTGGAGGAGAATTATTCTTATCCTCCTCCAAATTATGGGACTGCAGGCCACGTAGGCAAGCAGACCTCCTTACTCCAGTCCTTTTAGTGGAGTGGCTTAGACCATTGGCTCTTGGCTTCAATGAAGCTCTGGTGCCAGGCAAACTGACCGGATCCAGAATTAATTTTAAAGACAGCTTTTTATCAGCACGTAGAGGCAGGTCACGTGCTACCTGACTGCTGCATGGATTTTGCGTGTCTCTCGTTAATAACAAAGGAGCATCTGCCACACAAAAGCGTGGGGGGGTTCCTTTCAGTCTTGGTGATAAAGAGTGCAGTTCCCTTCGAGCAACAGGAAGAGGAATCTGATTACGCTCAGACTTGTTTTTGTCTACAGCCAGCTGAACACAGCTTCCGTGAAGGTGTGAAGCTTTAAGCTGTGTGAGGGCGCCTGAAGCAGCCCCCCCGTCGAGAGACGTTGTCGACTCGGCTCCTTGAGCTGCGGCCACGTCACGTGCCCGTCTGTTTGGTGTATTGGCTGTCTCGCCTTTGGGGCGAGAGCCTAAACACGTGACCCTCCTCACCTGCCTCTGTAAGGGGCAAGGAGGGTGTTTACAGGTGCCACTGTGTCTGCTCACCGCAGATGAAACAGAAGCAGTCTGCCGGGGCTTATTAAATATTCTAACACCCTGTGGGCCGTGAGGGAGGGGGGGAGAAAAAAAAACTCCCTTTATGATGGCATGCAGGTGAGAGGGACCTGCTTTGTTGGGAGAAGTTGTGTTGATTGTTGTTGGATTTTTTTTTTTAGTCAATAAAACAGAGAATTGCTGTTTCATGATTTTATTTGTGCTTACGTGACATGACGTATATGATTTTAAGTCACTCACAGCAGAGAGGGCATGATTGGTGCATTCTTAAAATAAGCCAGCTTTTTGTACTGTGTTACAAATAAAGTCTGGTTTTAGGCGGATCATTCCCGTTACCGCGTGGGCGAGTGACCGTGTAACATGGAAACATGAGCTTGGTTCATCAGGCCCGTTTCTGTCTGTCATCGCGATTCGCCGAAGAGGCCCTGTGTTTGGACATTTGGCGAGGGACAAACCTGTTCTTGCTCCAGGCGTGCTCGGTACGAGGAGGGCCCGACGGGGGTCTCTGCCTGGGCTCCTCCTCGTACGCTGGCCGCTTTTGCGGTGGGGCACGCGTCGTCGAGTGGTGCCTGGACTGGGCAGGTCTTCCCCCCGCATTTTCTCTTGGGGGGGGCGAAGCTTCTACGGAGGATGCCCACCCGGAGAGCCTCTGCCTGTTTGCGTCTTTGGTCCAGTTTCGTTTGAATCCGTTCCAAAGCCTTTCCAAACAGCCCTTCCGGCTGTATCGAGTGATGGAGAAAAGGCACCTTTTGTCCCTCGGGTAAGTCCGTCAGTGTCATCCAGAGATGGCGGGTCGCAATGACCACTTCCGCCATCCCTCTGCCCTGAGCAACCGCAGCAGTCCCCATCATTCGGAGCACGAAGTCAGTTGTTCTGCGGGCTTCCTCCAGCAATTCGGCAGCCGCCTGCTTGTCCGTTGCCACTTGAAGCTGCTGCAGCTTTTCTGCCAGGTAGGCTTGCATCAGTGCAGACGCGTTCATGGCGCGCGCCGCGAGTCCCTGAGCCCTGTAGCATTTCTCGAGGAGAGACGCCGAGGCCCGGCAGGCCCTGCTGGGGAGAGTTGGTTTTGTTCCTGAAGAATTTGGGGCCAGGTGAGACGCCAGAGTGTCCTCGATTTGAGGCACGTTAGCTAAACCCACCTCGTCCATCCCGTCCACGTCGAGAAATTGTGAGAGGGGTAGAAGCATAGGGGCTCGTGGGTGAGTCCAGGTGCGTGTCAGTTCCGTGAGGAAGTCTGGGAACACAGGCATCCTCTGCCTCGTGGCAGCCTGCTGCTTTGTATAAAAGTAATTTCCCGCTAGCCTCATAACCTGTTGGCGAGGAGGGGGTTCAGGACAGGGCACTTGTAGTGCGTCCACTGCTCTGTGGCACAGTTCAAACAGAGCAGGGATGGACGAGTCCGTGTCCGGGAGCGTGGGTAGGGGGGTCTGGGTGAGTGCGTCACCCTGATCCTCCACCACTACGTCCGCCTCCTCCATTGAAAATTCACCCGAGGCCTAGATGGATAACTCGTCGTTGTTCATTATACCCCGGGTGTCGAATTCGAAAGTCAGGTCCTCCATGTTGGCCAGCGCATCGGGGGTGTCACCCCATTCGACTCGCGTGCTGTTGTGTAGAGCCATACTCTCCAACTCCGGTGTGGGGGTGAGAGGCTCCGTGGTGTCTGCGTCCGCAGATGTGGCCGAGGTCCCCATGGCTTTGGCGACAAGGTCGACCCGATGCCGCAGCACCGCATCCATCATGATGCGCCGCGAGTCCCTGAGCCCTGTAGCATTTTCTGGAGAAAAACTTGGACCTCATGTGCCTCACAGAAACTTGGCATCAACCAGACATGTTCAGTTCTCTGAATGAAGCTTGTCCCTCTGGATACAGTTATCTGCAGAGAGCCCGTTGCACTGGCCGCGGTGGTGGTCTGGCTGTAATCTACCGCAGTAATTTAAAATTGTCACATCTGTCTTCTCATAATTTTTCTTCTTTTGAATGTTTGGCCTTCAACTTCAAAGCCCCACTCCTGATGAACGTTATATTGATTTATAGACCTCCCAAACCGCATGTTTCATTTAACTCAGAAATGCATGACCTCCTCACTTTTTTCTGCACCTCCCCTGTAAAAACTATTTTTCTTGGCGATCTAAATATCCACATGGACAATTCCTCTTCCCCTCTGGCTACAGATTTTAAGTCTCTTTTGGAATCTCTCAACCTCACCCAACATGTGGACGCCCCTACGCACAACAGGGGGCATACTCTGGATTTGGTGATTACAGACACTGTACTCATCAATAACTTGTCTGTATATGACCTGGGTGTCTCAGACCACAGGGTCATCTCCCTGGAAGTGCCTTCAACTTCGCCTGCTTCTAACCCAAAACGACCTATCCAGTTCCGTGACTATAAAAACATTTCCCCTGATGTTTTGTCTGCTGATCTTCACGCCCTGACCGCTGTCAATCACTCATCTGCAGATGACTCTGTGGATTACTACAACCAATCTCTCCAGGAGCTTCTGGACCTACATGCTCCCTTGAAGTCAAGACTGGTGTCTTTCTCCCGTTCAGCCCCCTGGTACACTGGTGAGCTGCGCAGGATGAAGGCAACTGGCCGTGCTATTGAGAGACGTGTAAAATCATCTGGTCTCTCGGTACATAAGCAAGCGTACAAAGAACATCAGAAAGCGTACGCCTATTCTCTTAAAGAAGCACGCTCCAAATATTATTCCAACATCATCAACACCTGCCCTGGAAACTCTAAACAGCTCTTCTCCACAATAACTCATCTGCTTAATCCCATTAAACAAACTCATGAGGACTCTGTTCAAAAATGCAACCTGTTCCTCTCATCATTTAAAAACAAAGTTGACACTATCAGATCTCAGCTCCACAACCTCCCTGATCTTAGTGTGCCATCTACCCGTCTGCTTTCTGGGACCCTGAGCAGCTTTGATGAAGTTGTTCAGAGTGAGGTGGAGACCATCCTCAAGAAAATGAAGCCTTCATCCTGCGCCCTGGATCCCTTCCCCTCGTCTCTCATAAAATCCAATCACTCTGCAATAAGCCCATTAATCACACAAATAATAAACAAGTCTCTACAATCTGGTCATGTTCCACTGCCTCTAAAAACTGCCATCATTAGGCCTCTTCTGAAAAAATCTAATTTGGATCCCGACATTTTTTCTAATTACCGCCCAATTTCCCACCTCCCATTTCTGTCCAAAGTGCTGGAGAAAGAGTCAGAGTCAGAGTCAGAGAGTCTTTATTGTCATTTGCACCGCATGTGGTACATGTGATGAAAACGAGATTATGTACACGGGGTCCCAGTTACATCCAACAACAAATGCAAGAGAAAAACGGTAATAACATCAAGAATTAACTAAGAAAAACATCAACTAGTAATACACTAAGCCTAATATAGTGGAAATAAACAGCAGCACGAACATGAGTTTGTATGAGCAGATGGTCACAGATGAACACAGATGAACACAGCAACAAGAAAACAGATCTGAAGCAGGCGAAAGCAGTTGCTGCTCAGCTGCAGGACCACCTACAGCAACACTCTCTGTATGAGAAGTTCCAGTCTGGATTCAGAGCAGCTCACAGTACTGAGACTGCACTGCTGAGAGTAACAAATGATGTCCTCATGGCTGCTGACACTGGTTCTCCCTCCATCCTTGTCCTCCTTGACCTCACTGCAGCCTTCGACACTGTGGACCATAGTATCCTCCTCCACCGTCTTCATGTGGAGGTCGGTCTCTGTGACACTGTCCTGGACTGGTTCAATTCTTTCCTCTCCAATAGGCTGGAATGTGTTAGCCTTGGCAATGCCACTTCCCAGACAGTCGGTGTCTCCTGTGGTGTCCCTCAGGGGTCAGTTCTGGGGCCCCTGCTGTTTTCCCTCTACATGCTGCCTTTAGGTCAAATTATTAATCAGTTCAACATTTCTTTTCACTGCTATGCCGACGACACACAGCTTTACATCAGGACTGGAGCATCATCATCATCCCTATCTCCATCTTCACTCACTGTTCTCTCTGCCTGCCTGGAGGAAATAAAGGCATGGATGAATCAGAACTTTCTTCAATTAAACTGCTCGAAGACTGAGGCCATATTGATTGGCACCCCTCACCAGATACAAACATCAACTTTAACAACAATCTCCTTCTCTGGTCAAGACATCCCCCTCTCCACCTCTGTTACAAATCTTGGAATAAAAATGGACTCTCATCTTACATTTGAAAATCACATTAAGCATCTGTTTAAAACCTGCTTCTTCCATCTTCGAAACATCTCCAGACTTCGCCCATCTCTGACTTTTCCTGATGCTGAGAAACTCGTCCATGCCTTTGTCTCCTCCAGGCTCGACTACTGCAACTCCCTGTTTATTGGTATCCCTGGCAAAAACCTTCAGAAACTTCAATACATTCAAAACAGTGCAGCAAGGATTCTGTTGAGAGTTCGTAAATTTGAACATATTACACCCATTCTCCATAACCTCCATTGGCTTCCTGTCACCTACAGAATTCAGTACAAAACTGCTCTCATTACCCATCAATGCTTGCACGGCACTTCACCTGACTATCTAAAGGACATTCTTGCACCATATTCATCCACCCGGTCTCTACGATCACAGAACAGTAATTTCCTTCATATTCCTCGGACCAAATTGAGGACCATGGGAGACCGAGCATTCTGTGTGGCTGCCCCCCGCCTGTGGAACTCCCTCCCTGACGACCTGAGAGCTCCACAGTCACTGGTTGACTTTAAAAGCAGCATAAAGACTTTTCTTTTTAAGCAAGCCTATTCTGCCTCCACATGATTTTATCTTTGATCTTAGCTGATATCATTATTGATTTTACTTGATTTTATCACTTGTTTTATTTTATTTATTTTTTAAGCAAGCCTAATCTGCATCCACATGATTTTATCTTTGATCTTAGTCGATATTATTATTGATTTTATCACTTGTTTTATTTTGATCTTTGCTTTGTTACACTTTGTAGCACTTTGAGATTTTTATTAATGAAAAGTGCATTATAAATTGAATTCATTATTATTATTATTATTATTATTATTATTATTATTATTATTATTATTATTATTATTATTATTATTATTATTATTATTATTATTATTATTATTATTATTATTATTATGTTGCAGTGTGGGCAAAAATCAGGTGCGTCCAGCGCAGTTTTTGCATGAAGCATTAATAATAATAATAATAAATAATGAATTCAATTGATAACGCACTTTTCATTAATGAAAATCTCAAGGCAGACTGGACAGGCCTCGTGGGTGTCCGTTGCTGCGAGATAAAAACCACAGCCACTTGGGCAGGCGCGCGAGGTGGGGCTCGCCGCCGCGGTGGTCTTCCTTGGAAGTTTCGCTTTCCGCTTTCCCTTCTCCGGAGCCATTCTGTCCGAGACGAGGCGAGCGAGTCCTTCCAGAATTTTCCTTCTTCTTTCTTGAGATGTCTCCTCCGTCGTGTTGCTTTCGCTGGCCAGCCCGCTAGCTTGACGTAGCAAGGCAGCCTCCTTTTTTTTTTTTTTAATGGCGTAGTTAGCGCCGTCGCGAAGCAATCTGTAGAGAGAGGAGAGAAAACTTCGGGGTTAGGTGGAAAAATGCTGGACTAGGCTTGCTAGTCCAGCAGTACGCAGGAAATAATTCTCTGTGCGCTCTGTGTAGGGAGCGAGCTCACCTCAAATGAGCAATGAAAGCACCAGAGAAGTCCCTCGAAGAGGTAGTTCATGTTTAAGCGAGGTGAAGGGCAAAAAAGAGAAAGATGGAGGGGCGCACGCCACTTAAGTGACCAGAGGGCGGGGCCTCTGGCGCGGCGGTGACGCCCCTACCCATAAAGGCGTGAGTGTATTCCTTCAGGTACTCACGCGGGGGCACAATTCCCATAACAAGTATGTTGCACCGAGAGAACATGACTGAAAGGGAACTCCATTCCAGATGCTTGGAAAACACCCTTTGTTCTTCCTTTGCTGAAGGGAGGTGACCCTTCCTCAGTGAACAACTATCGGCCGATCTCTAAACTCTGCATTTTAGCCAAGGTTCTGGAAAAACGGATAAACTCTCTAATCAAAAATTATCTGGACTCATTTAACATCTTACCTCTCCATCAATCTGGTTTCAGGAAACAACACAGCAACGACTGCTTCACTGAAGGTTCTTAATGACGTTGAAGCATTGGATGCTAAGGATTATTGTGCTGCACTTTTCTTAGACCTGTCTAAAGCTTTTGACACAGTGGATCATAACATCTTGTGTCATAAGCTCTCAGAAATCGATTTCTCAGATCAGACCATTGGTTGGTTGGCAAACTATCTTTCAGATCGGAGGCAATGTGTTCAACATACCAGTACTTCTTCCAGTTATTTAACAGTCAACAATAATGTACCAAGGCTCAGTCTTAGGACCCACCCTCTTTACAATCTACATAGGTAATGTAGGTCAGAGCATCCCTGATGCATCCTTACATTTCTATGCTGATGACACAGTTGTTTATTGTCGAGCTAAAACAGTTGCTAAGGCTTTCCAGCTTTTGCAGTCTGCTTTTGACATCATCCAGTCAGATCTGTTCCATCTCAAACTTGTCCTAAATGCTGATAAAACCAAAGGGATGCTTTTCTATAACAGGAAGTCGGTTCCAGCAGTTCTTCCTCTGATTTTATCCTCAAATGGTGTCCCTATTGAGTTTGTTGATTCCTATACATATTTGGGTATCCTGGTTGATTCGCATCTCTCTTTTAAACTCCACGTGGAAAACCTAGTAAAGAAACTGAAAGTTAAACTGGGTTTCTTTTTCAGAAACAGATCATGTCTAACAATGAATGCTAGGAAACACCTTGTAACTGTGACTTTCCTTCCCTCCATTGATTACGGTGACATTATCTACATGAATGCTCCTACAGGCACCCTGCAGATGTTGGATGCTGTCCACTTCATAACTGGCTGTGATTATAATACCCACCACTGCACCCTGTATTCACTGGTTAAATGGACATCATTAACTTCACGCATAATCTTCCACTGGTATATTTTCATCTTTAAATCACTTCTTGGTCTGCTGCCTTCATACATCTCCTACATGTCTCTGCGTGAGTGCAGTTACAGCGTGCACTCTCAAGACTTGATTACTTGCAGTGTTCCCTCAGTGAGAACTGAACTTGGCAAAAGGGCCTTCTGCTATTCTGCTCCTGCTTCCTGGAATATCTTACAAAAAGATCTGAAGCTCTCGACCTTGACCTCTCTAAATGGCTTTAAGAATCTGTTGGAATCCTGGCAAGAACCATTGCAGACATGTTCCTGTTTTTAGTTTTCTATATTTGCCTTATAATATAGCTGTTTTGCTACTTTTACATCTTTTTTAACTTTGTTAAAAAAAATTCTGTACAACTCTCTTATGATCGTCTATTATTGTCGCTGTTGTCATTCTTTGTTGAAATCTCTTGTAAATGAGTCCTCGAGGCTCAATGGGATTAACCTGCCTAAACAAAGGTTGAATGAATATTGCTGATAATATTAAGGGACATAACTTCTTCAAAGAATCCCACAACAAAAAAGCATAACTTTAAGTTTAAACCACTGACACAGGCCTTGGTGTTTCAGTGTAGTCATCCATTCATATTTACCTTCTGTAGCACCCAGAGCTGATTCTTTGTAATATTGAGTCAATCAGGACTTAAAATTACTTTTCATTGTTTATATTCACCAGGTTTTTAAATCCCATCAGTTTACTGACAGACTGACTGAAACTTATTCCGAACTGTTGATTTATCCCAAAGAACTTTTGATTCATTAATCAGCTCTGATTGCCCTTCATTGTTATTTCCTTATTTAATATTCGGTTCTATTGGTATCAGATTAGGTCAGGGCCTCCGTCAGACTTTAAAATAAAGCAGTCTGACCACATTTTACAGCTTTGGAACTTCAGCAGACAAACCAGGAGGAAGGCATTGCCAGGAATAGATTTGTTAAAAAGGTAAAATATGTGCAAATCTGTAGATTATTGGTTACATGCAAATATTTTTTGTTGATATGTATTAAATATATAATCTACAGTATTTTTAATGCATTTTCTGTTTGGTTCCCAGATTTGCTGTTTGCACATTAAACCTTGCTCTCATGGGTAACTCAGCATCTACTGGCTTCAATTACCCTGTTCCCAAGAAACTGTCCCGGTGCCGACAGAGGGAAGACATGGTCAAGCTGAAGGACTTCTTGACACAGCAAGAAGAGGATCTCTGGAATGTCAAAGTAAAGCAACGTTTGACTGTGAAAAGAATTCATCTCACTCAGAGCATCAGTTATGTTGACCTGGATGTCCAAGAGGATAAGAAAATGTACCCAACTGGAGAGGAGATCATAAATCCTGCCTTCATTGTGGACCAGGCTCTATAAGTTTTGCATTTGCTGTTTGGCAAAACTTTCCTCTCAGTTTGAAGAACAACCTACAAACTGTTGTGTGGTATAACTGGAAAACTAGAGGTTCACCTCAAACATCAACTCAACTCTAGTTTTTATTTTTTTATTCAGTTTAAACTTGTGAAAGGTTTCTTTTTTGTTGTTTTTTGTGTAAGGTTCGAACTCTTATGGTTCAGCTTGACAAATACAATGGTTTTTATTGGCTGGTAGCATCAAATGAGCAAAGGGAACCCAGTGTTTACGCAAAGCTGCATCTGTGAAATAATCAAGGTGTAGTTGGTAACTTTTTTAAATAATTTTAGTTGTATAAATTGTATCTTTTAATACCATTGAATTCAATACCATTTAGGCTGGTGAAGATTCTCAGTCGTCCAGGACATGATAAAATCAAAATTGAACGCCTTTTTTGAATACCATTTAGGAAAATTATGTGTCTTTGTGGTGACTTCTTTGCTATAACTTAGTTTGTTTCTTTTCAAATCTCATTACTGCGGCAAATCTGCTCACAAGTTTTTTATAAGACTGATTCTACCGAAAATATTTAAATAAAAATATTTATTTATTTATTTTATTCATTTATTCATTTTAAAATAAAATACAAAACAATATACACATGTGAAATGAAAAGAAACAAAATATAAAATGAAAGGTAGCAGATGAAGATAAAATATTATTTAAATATATAGAAACTATAAATATACTGAAGCATGAGTTACAAAAACGATGATTTACATACTAATACTGTGGCTGTAGCAATGCTGATTATTGAAGTTGCCATGTTGAGTCATGCAAAACTTGTACAGTGATGATGAAAGTTTGTTCAGTGCTTTAAAAGTCAGACAAAACAATGAAACCCAGGAGGACTTCAGCTGAAGTGTTTAAAACTGGACATCAAGAGCTGAACTTATGGAGATGGAGGAGCAATCATTGCAAAACTGGAACTCTGCTGTTGAATATGTCAAGACAACAAGACTCTTGGTAGAATGAAAGACTTCATGATAGACTTCTTTGCTTCACATGGTATTAGCCTGGGACTGAAAGAGAAATCAACATCCTGCTTCGATTTCTTCTCAGCTCTTCTTTGTGAATTCAGCCTCAACTCTGTAAACATCACATCTTTATGAGAGGAACGGAATTTGTATTTTTTAAATTGTTTTGTTCAGGTTTAGAGAACATTGTGCACAAGTCCTTGAATAAACTTAAGGCCTGCCGATTGTTTTTCTTGTAATCAGTCATTTCTGATGTTCTGTGAAACAGTAACAGATGGTGGTGGGGCTCTTAAAATCAACTAAATTAAACGTTGCTAGTGTAATTTGTTGCAGCCTGAAGCCACTTTGTGCGCAAATGAGGTTTGACCTTCTCGTCACACGAACACAGTGAGGGCTGGAGACAAAATAACAAATTCTACTTTTTTTAATTAACAGAATTAAAACAGGGTTAAAAGCTCTAAAGTAATTTAAATTACAAAGTAGATTAAAATGACTAGGGGATCTAAAATACAGTATGTAAAAGGGTTACACACAACAGATTTCACAAACGCCATTTAGCAAGGAATAATTGCAGTTGTTCAGTCACCGCAGCTCAAGTCCTAATGCATAACCCAAGTAAAATCAGTCACTCAATCCTCCACACCAGCACGGGTAAATGATGACACAATACTGGTAAGAAGCACTTAGTCCCATCAACATGGGATGCAGATCAGTGTCAATATTTGAAGCCATCAAGTTCAAGTTAAATTTATTGTCATTTGCACCATATGTGGTACATGAGGTGGAAAAAAATTATGTACTCAGGGTCCCAGTTACACCCCAAAATAGCAAAAATATAAAGTATAAAAAGAAGCAGTATATGATATACAGTACACTAAACAAGGAAGCTGGGTCATCTACCTGGTTTGCTGTTGTGTTCACCCTTGTGCTGGTGAGAGTCTGTGCATCCCAGCATTACATGCACATCTTTAAAAAATGAGAATATCGTGAAATAATTAAAAAAAAATTGTCAGTCATTTCAGAAAGTGAAACTCATAGATTCATTACACAAAGTGAAATATCTCAAGCCTTTATTTTTAGTAGATTGGTGATTATGGCTTAAAAATAATGAAAAATTCAGTGTCTCAAAAAATTAGAATTTGTGAATAGGTTCAATGTTGTAAACTCCTGGTGTCACACCCTGATCAGCAGATTAACTTCTAGACATGAACTGCAAATGTGTCATTCCTCAAGTTCAGCCGCTCCTGCAGAGACAATATGAGAAGCGTCTTATCTGCTGAGGAAAGAACTGGACTGATTCCCGGTGGTCCAATGTCCACGTTTCAGATAAAAATAAATTTGCATTTCATTTCAAGGTCTCAGAGTGTGGAGGAAGAGTGGAGAGGCTCAGAATCCACGTTGTTTGAAATCCAGGGTGAAGTTTCCACAGTCAGGGATGGTTGGTGCCATGTCATATGCTGGTGTTGGTCCAGCAGGTTTTCTGAAGTTAACTTTTTCACAATATTCCAATTTTTTTAGATGCACCTGCACATACATCCACGCCCTGACCATTACCAAATAATCCTACTGGGACCCACACACCCCATAGGGGGAGAACTTGCACTTTCCTTTAGTTGAAGACTGAGCGTTGAAACCAGGACCAGCACGCTGACACCTCGCTGCAGACCTGACAGACAGATGTGCAGGGAAGGAGCAGAGCAGTGGGAAGTATCCTCTTTCTGTCTTTCCAACCTGATCCTGAGTGTTCAACTAAAATAGGCACAGGACCCATGCTCTCTCTCCCAGCCAATGATAGTCCAGCAGTCATTAAGTTCAAGGGAAGAAGCAATGTACAACAGGTGAAGACATTGATGAGCTCAGTGACAAAGCCAAGACAAAAACATAATGTTCACACCAAACACAGCAGAACATGCAACTTCAAATATATATACTGAAATCACACTTGTAAACATCTATAAACCAAACCTAATAAAGTAATGAATAAACTTATCCGAAACATCCCGACTGTAACACTGACAGTGCAATTAATTTGATTTTTGAGGCCCATCCATGCCACAAAAGTAGGCCAGTATTAATCAAACAGAGCGGTTATCAGTGAAAGTCAGAGTCAGAGTACTTTTATTAACATTGCACAAGTTTTCACCAGTACAGCGTGAATATGTACGCACAGTCATCTGGAAGGGGGCGAGTGTGTGAAGCTCCTGCTATCAGACCACATGAGACATCATATCACATTATGTTCTTCAGCGCGGCCTCTCCCATCCGTATAGGGATGAAGGTCAAAGGTGTGAAAAACAAGGAAAGGACCATGAGGGTCACAGCGTTGGTATTAAAAAAAATGTATCACATTTTGTCTACCAAGACACCACATGAGACAGTAAAAACTATACCAGAAGCACATTTAAGACAATCACATGTTGCATTTTGAGACTGAGGCAACGAGACTTCTGTCCATGAGACATTCCAGATAGCAAACAGTTTCTGAGGTGAAATCAGCCGGCCTCCGATAACGCTCATAGAAAAAGTTCTCCGGGGGGTAGGGGTAGCGATAGTGCAGCTGTTTGCCTCAGAAAAACACATCTCAGGAGAAATTTGACATCCAACCTTTTTCCAAGGTTGTTTAGGGTAAAGTCAGATAAGGATTACAAATATTTTTCACTTCAGGCAGACAGTATAATTCCTTCACCTTGAGTCTTGTTGGGCAACTCTGATGGTGCATTCACACCTAACAGCGTTTCAACTTCCAAAAAGCTCGTCACGCACGCAAGTGGACGCACTTGGTGTCCAGACCTGAACGCCAGAACGCGAAACTGCTGCGGGGTGTGTGGGAGGAGCTTACCGGTATACCGAGTCCTCACTGCACTCCGCCAGGCGAGGAGCTTTTTATTTCTGTCTCTGTAGAGCAGACTTGACTGGTCGTGAAGGACTTGTCGCGAACACACAGCTACAATGAGTTTCTCTTCCATAGTCCATGACTCCGCGGGTTTTTTCTGTGTCCCACAAACAATACGTCACATAGTTGCGCAATCGTTTCCGCGTCACATAGGGACTCTCCCCCTCTCCCCCTGACCCCCTCTCTTCTCCCCCCGACTCTCCCTGATCAACCAATCAGGGAGAGTTGAACGGCGTTTGAATGTTTGAACCGCGAAAACTTCAGCTAGATCAAGGAGTGCTTTGGAGGCTGACGCGGGTTCACGTGCATGGAAAAACGCTTTCCATCACGCTCAACACGCACATGACATGACGCCCGACGCCAAGACGCGGCTGGAAGCGCGTCCCCCATTGACTTTGCATGTAAGCTGGACGCTCCTGCCGTTGAAACGCTGTTAGGTGTGAATGCACCATGATATGGTCCAATTCTAGACTTTTTCCTCTGGCCCAGCTGTGCCTCTTAGGTGTTGACCACCAGCGTCCAGAGTCCCAATCCGAGCGGATGATCTGAGATCCTCAGAGATCGTGTTCACCTTCCGGATTAGCTCCTAAACAGCTGATTTCCGAGTTCACTGCGCAGATCAGATCGGGTGTTTCCAGCAGTAGGTCCTGCTGAGCTCTCCCTCATTTGCCGATAGGCCAGTGCTCCACAAAACGCCAAAAAAAGCAAAACGCCGCCATCGTAATCCAATTTAATCCAGATTCGTCACATTCCCTCAGAGCACACAGAGAGCGAGACGTCACCATTCATCGAATCCATGTATCTCTCGTTTCGTCTGCGGGAATGGGTCAGCTCCCCCGTGCCGTGCCTGTTGTTGTAATCTTTCAGTAGAGTTGAATTCCCAAACCATCCAATTCATCTTCTTTCATTCGAGGTGCTTCTGAGAAGCTGAAGACAAGACAAAAAGCAGCAGCAGAAGTGGTGGGGGGGGGGGGGGGACGGGGAGGAAGGAAAAAAAGGCGACTGCCTCCTTCAAGTGCCAGAACAGAAAGGAGAAGGACTGTTAACATTTATTTATAGATGCATCTGACCAGAACCTTTGGATTATACCTGCAACAAAAAAAAAAGGTAGGAACTGAGAAGGAAACCATTAGAATTCTGATATCTCCTCATCCCTGACAGTAATGAGTCACTGGTCATCTTTAAGTGATACTCTTTAGAAACAAAGACTTTAATGGAAAATAATAAAGCTGAAATGAACACTGATATTAGAGTTTGTCAAAGGTTTTAACCCACGTCTGAACAGGTTAATAAAATCTCATCAGACATCTCCCATTAAATGCTTGATTATCTTTATTCTTAAACAGGAATACGTTAAAGGATTAACCCTTAAACTAAGAACTGATTCGGATCAACGAGTGAGAGTGGGACCAAAGTGGACTGGTGTTGTCTTAAAACAACTCAAATGTTTCACAGCAGGCTGGTCAAACACTGTTTTGGACATTGTTTCAAGCTTTTTATTGCCATTATTTTTGCACAACACAGTCATTTACATAGAATTTGATGGGGTTTGTAAGAATAAAATGGGCAGCAGCAGCAGCTAGCTGTGGCTCTTGAGTTACCTCCTGCAGGAATATCATAATATTTCTGCTGAAAACGTTCAGGTTTGTGATGTAGTGTTCACCTGAACTGCAATGACGCTTTAATATTTTAAGATGGCAGCTGTCCACGTGGGTCAGAATTCATACAGCTGGTTTTTCAAACTGAGGTTGTTCAAAAAAAAAACCTGTAAGATATTAACACCTTATACCTTTTACAAAGTCCAGTTTGAATACTTGTTTTGTAAAGCTGACTTAGCCAACTGCAGCATTTAATTTTATTTGTAGATTTTGGTTGTCCAAGTTTTAGAAATTGTTCTTTTTTTAAAAGAGTCTAGAAAATAGAGAAGGAATACTGACTGTGCTACCATTTCACTCAGTTACAGTAGTGTTTTTGTTAATAGCTGGAGGTGATAAACACATGAAGTGTGATGTAGCATGATCAAATGTTTCAGTAAATGTGCAGATGGTGGTGTAGATCACAAGCTGTGTGAATAAAACGGCATTCTCATTTTAAGGTGTAAAATCACACCCAGGGCATGTGAGAAATTTTTCAAAGAAGAAACATTTTGGACAAGTGCTTTATTTAAAGTGGAACAGAAACTTGACACATCATGTGTCATGGCACAGAAATAACTGCAGCAGCACACATCTGGCTCATCTTTTTCACCGGCAGGCTGGACCCTGAGAGGATGAGATGGGTGCTTCAGGATGGGCTTTGTTTTCCATGTTCCTTTGGTTTAAAGGTTTGATTTGTTGTCTACAATGTAGATGTAGTTCTGGTTTACAAGATGCAGTTCTGAGCATTTTATTTCATCTCATGTTCCTGTACTTTACTGTAGCTGGTGACACTGAATCCTCACCGTGGACAGCTACGCTGCCATCCTCAGTGAAAGGTCTGAGTGGGTCCTGCGTGGTGATCCCGTGCTCGTTTACGTACCCAGATCCAGGGAAGAAACTCACTCATTTCACAGGAATTTGGATGGATAAGAACGGCAACATCTTTCACCCACGACAATCTGAAATGCAGCAGAAGTACCAGGCTCGGACAAAGCTGGTGGGAGACGCTGCACATAAGAACTGCTCTCTGATGATTGACCCCCTTCAACCAAGCGACACGGGGCCTTTCTGGTTCAGAATTGAAATGAAAGAATATGACAATTTTTCCTACAAAGAACAACAAGTCTCTATTTCAGTGATGAGTAAGTAAATCAGCTTCAAAGTGCATCTGCAAAATCTTTCTCCAATGTGACCAAAGTGATATTTAACACTCAGCATGTCTAAGTTCTTCTGATTTAGTATGGATATAATAAATTACACAGAAGAACTAAACACTTCAGGCACATTTCCCATGACGTTTTTACATGTTTAAGTTGTTGTTGTTATTCACTGTTGTCATCACACTTTGTTCAGAAATCAGGTCTCTCTTGTAAATGAGTCCACAAGGCCCAATGAGATTAACCTGGCTGAATGAATAAATATTTTTTTCAACATTTACATACACAAAATTAAGGTCTAGAGTTTTTAGATGGAATGCAAATCACCCCCTGCCTTTCCTGCCAGAGCTTTAAACTAGGATCGTCTTGTGATCATCTTGATCATCTTTTAGAACCAAGGTAGGCTGGCTTTTGTCTTTTTTTGCGTGTCCAAAGCAGCTCAGAGTGACAGATCCTGGCGAATGGAGGTAGCAATTATTTCCACTACTGGGCTCAATGGATGCCCAATGATGGCCTTTGCCACCATAGTCTAATCTAGCACTGCACCGGCCACCCCAATCATTTCAGGAAACTATACAGTACTTTTAATCAAAATAAAAACTAGAAGTCATAGTTTCCTTACACAAATGGGATGACTGGTTTACACACACACACACACACATATCTCCCCCTCCATGCACCCACCCCCCCAAATATACTCGAGTGTCCTGTCCTGTCGGCAGGGCGCGGGATGGGCCGGATCTTGGATATCTGCTACTCTCCACCCCAGAATGAATGGGCCTACCTCCTGGGTTTGGATGTGGGCTGCCCCATGCAGGGAGCAGGTACATGTCTTGGACCTAGGGGGTATAGAGTGTGCATCGGGATTATGAATGGAACATGTCGTTATTGTTTGTCTTGTGTGACTGAGGGTGAGGATGAGGGTGGGTCTGAATGAGTATATCTGTGTATGAATGTTTAAGTGTCAGGCTGGGTTTTGGACTACCCCCTCTCTGATACTTCCGAGGCTACTCAGTGTCGCGCTCCTGCCACATGGCCCCCCCTGGTAGGTGTTCCCTTGCCTGCGGGCGTGCTTGGGGCCCTCACTATCTGGGGTTGGGCGCTTGGGCGTTTGTCGGCTCGGCCTGGTGGCTGCCTGGTGGGGCTCGTGCCCTCTGGTCCGGTCGGGTCTGGGCCCGAGGGGTGGGCGTCCCCGGTGCCCGAGCCTCGGTGACCGGCCCTGGGGCTACGTCGGCGCAGCGGGCTCCGGCGGGGGCCTGTGAATTTGTCGCGGGCGACACCGGGGGGTCATTGTATGTGGTCGCTGGTAGGGGTTCGTCCAGTTCTTCCCCTTGGTAGGATCTGGGGAGTGGGCTAGTGGCTCGTCCTGTTCGGGCAGTCCTGGGGACTCTGGGCTCGGGGTCCTTCCTGGGGTCTTGGGCTTTGATCGCTCCTTCGTCTGCCTCGGGCTTTGGGGGGACGGATCTCTGATGCTTCACAGTCGCTACTAAATGTTCTATTGGAGGAACCTTATACACTTATGCATGCTCACAACCACACACAAATGGATGCAGGGATGTATATATATATATATATGCAGATATGTAGATGGGTATATAAATGAATATAAAAGTATATGTATGTATACTACTGTATATATATATCTGTAGATATGTAGATGGGTATATATATAAATGAATATAAAAGTATATGTATGTATACTACTGTATATATATAGTTGTAGATATGGGTATGTGTATTTATAGAATTCTACTGCAAGCTCATGAATATTATTAGTCTTTATGCATGTATGTTCCATTGTTGTGTTCTGTCATGTGCTTTGCAGGATTGTGGACGGAGGTTGGGTGTGTTTGCCTTGTGCTCTTTTGGTTGATAATTGTTGATTTGTTGCCTTACTTTCTCTTTTCTTTCTTTCTCTCTTAAAAAAAAAAAAATATATATATATATATATATATATATATATATATATATATATATATATATATATATATATATATATATATATATATATATTGGAGTGAGAGGATGGCTAAAAGGTGTGAAGGGAGGCCATCTATAAATGAAAAAAAAATAAAATGAATCAACTAAAATCAACACCATTACACTTGATTGACATGATTTCACTTTCTTTCAAATTAATAGAATAGAATATATCTTTATTGACCTTGACATTGCACCGGGGCACAAAGACAACGTTAATGATTACGCACATTCATCATAGGATAGGGACGAGCGCACGAAGTCGCAGCAGTATAAAAACCGCGCCACCACAATCAGATATGGAAAAAGGAAAAACACAATAGGTATCATTTGTGATATTCAAAAAGAGAGTCTATCAAAGATTGCCTGAGGACACTCCATGATAAAGTCCCAAAAACTCTATCAGCATTAAGCACATCACACGAGACATAGTTGCAGTTTTGACGACAGGCGGGAGGAACAGTCTGTGTGTATTTGTTCAGATAAGAGCAGTTCGCTGGTCTCAGAGCTCGGCTCCAACCGAGAACGCACACACAGAAACCTCTTGGGGGAGGGGGGTTGGGAGGGCAGCGGGCCCTTCAGCTCCCAGCTCAGGAGAAGATTTGTAGGCAGCCTTCAATTCAAGGCCAGAGACCAGATTAGATTTGTTGCTTATTTTTCCAGTCAGACCACAGTGTTCTTTTTACTGCAGTCTTTTAGTCCAGGTGCAGCTTCTGGGTCCAAATCGCCGAATCGAGTCAGGTTCCGAGCTAAAAAGATCCTTCCGTATGTGCCCTGTTTGAATCCGAGCGGCTGTAAAACGAGTCCCACACACCACAGGTCCGCGGCAGCCGCCGCTTCACCACCGTGTGATTCAGCCCGCACAACAGCTGGGAAGGTCATTCATAGCCTGGTTAAAAGCATTTTTGCTGAGCAGGAAGTCTCGCCAGCACGTCGATCGTGGCGGTCCCTCAGCTTTCAGTGGCAGGAGCCACCGGTATCCCAATAAATCACGGTATCCCAATACGTCAGCACACTTAAATTCAACACAACAGACTTCAATACTGGATGTTAAACATATTTAGTCTGTGGGCTCTTTAGCTTAAAATAGTTTCCAGCTTAGAATTGAAGGAAAAAGATAGGAGGAAAGATGGAGAGATGGTTTACAGGAAATTGTCTTGAGCATGTTACCAAAGTGACACTTCTCATCAGATTTCTGCTAAAATCCAGGTACGTTTGTAAACAGCTCTTTACCTTTCGACGACGAGTCTGATAAAGAAATGACACCAGCCTGTAAGATGCACAGTCCTTCAGGCCCAGTTGTCCGAACTGGTTATTCGTTTACGTTTTCAACGTCTCCTGGGTTCCGCTTGGTCATCAGAAAATATGTCAGCTCCTGGCCTCTGACTTCAAGATAAGCTTATTCCAGGAAGGAATAAACAAAGTTTTGAGCTTACGCTCGTTAGAAATGGATTCATAACAGCATGTTATACAATCCTTAGCTGAATGACTGTCCTTGGCGGGTGACAGGCATTCATTCAGCTCTTTGGGACGTCTCCATGTCTTGAAGTTCCCAGAAACTCTTAGGAACTAACTCGTTCCTTCAAAACTCTGAAGCGTTCACGGAAGCAAACGCTTTTACTCCAAAAATGTTGAGATTAGAACACACTTTCCTCATTGGTCCGTGGGCCAAGAGGAGTGTGAAAACGTGAAGTGGAAACTCAAGGTTGACAGCAAGTCTGCTTAGATAACAAAGAGGAATGTTTTGGAAAAGTGTCTGAAAGAGAGGAGACATCTCGACGCTACCGAGAGTTTCAGCTGAACTCAACAAAAACAACTCCTGAGCAAGTCAATCTGACACCTCATTCAACTTTGTCATAGATATTTTGAGTAGACACTTTCATTTGGTCAAGTAACACAGTAATACTACATATTAAAAGAATAACAGCATATAACATATATCATGAAAATGACAAAAGTTATTCTTTTGATTACATTAGAATAAAATCAAAGATAGAAATAGTCTCTTTTGGTGACTATGTGACTAATTTGTAGTAAATGTCTTGCTTTACTGAGAGGTCAGTAAAGGTCATCTCTGGAACAGTTCAAAAGTACACAGGTGTATCAAAGTGGACACGGTCATGTCCACTACACATGGATCCCTTAAAAAACAGCTACTTGAGTTGTACCTTCAACCTCTTTCAAAATTTTACTTAAGCTGGGTTTCAACTCTCTGCTTCAGGTTCTTAAATAACCAAGTGATCCTGTATGTCTTACTGACAGATGTCTGTTTCTTTTTTTTTTTTTTTTTTTAGGAAAATGAAGACCCTGATGCCTACTTGAAGAAGCGCCCTCTCTCCTGTCCAATTCTGATTGTGTGTTCGTCCAACTGCCTGCTCGCGGTAGGAGATATGCCCATCACAACATTTCCAAAAGACAAGGTTGATGAGGGGGCTTTATACCTGATGCCCTGCATCTTACATACCCAAAGTGTGTGGCCACTCTGCTGTCAGTCATACAGACAGAGGTCCTTTTGGACCAGATGCATGAGGGAGATCTAACATCATCCTACAAAAAGAGCATGGCCGAATGGAAAACTTTTATTGGACAGTAGTACATGCATGCAGTAAGCTAGTTATTTTACTGGCCAGTTCATGTTCAGAATTTTGGTTGTTTACCCATTTTAAATGTTGCTGAAATAGCATTATGAGTGCATGAAAAACATTGGACAACATGCCTGTGGACTCTACCTCATTTTATGTTGCAACTCTACCTCATTTTATGTTGCAACTCTACCTCATTTTATGTTGCAACTCTACCTCATTTTATGTTGCAACTCTACCTCATTTTATGTTGCAACTCTACCTCATTTAGATAGATAGATAGATAGATAGATAGATAGATAGATAGATAGATAGATAGATAGATAGATAGATAGATAGATAGATAGATAGATAGATAGATAGATAGATAGATAGATAGATAGATAGATAGATAGATAGATAGATAGTTTTTATTTTGCATTTTATGTTGCAACTCTCATTTTATGTTGTAGCAATGCAGTTCTTTGAACATTTTGAAAGTTTAAATTTGAACATGTTTATACATTTTAAGTTCTAACTGTGAAACACAATGGCTCCCTCATTTTTCATTGTACTCCACTACAGTACTACGCTCCTCATTTTTCGTAGTTTTTTTATTTTTATTTTGTTGAGGATGTTTTATTTTATACTTTTAAAAATATATATTCAAAAGTGAACTACAGTTGTAATTGGGAGTAGTAGTTGTTGCATTGCTGCTGAAACCATTGTGATAAAATAAATGTGTTGAAGTTAAAGAATACCTTTCATTTTTTGTCATTACAGAAAATGTTTGAAGGTTTTGACAAGACATGTATTATTACGTTTGTTGGTTAAATTTGATAACGGGTTGGAGAAACATCTGAAACATCTGTAGAACTAAAAATGAGTAAAAGTTTTAGGGATGTATACTAATTTTAAGCATCACACGCTCAATTGTAGTAAAATATTGCTAAGAATGAGATTTTTTGCAGCTAGGTTTAAGATTGTTTATCTTGTAAAAAGATAAAATGTCTTATTTTTAGAAATCGTGTCAAGACAATTTTCACTTGTTGGAAGATCTTTTTGCTTATTTCAGTCAAAAAAAATCTAATTTTAAGTTGTTTTAAACTTGTTTTCAGAGTAGACTTTTCTCCAGTGTACTACTTTTGAGCATCAGAATCTTATTATAAGACAAGAAAAGCTCACAATTGTAGTAAAATATTGCTCAAAACTAGATTTTTGTAGCTAGTTTCAAGATTCCGCATATCTTGTTTTCACTTGTTACCAGATCTTTTTGCTTATTTCAATCCAAAAAAAACTAATTTTAAGTTGTTTTAAACTTGTTTTCAGAGTAGACTTTTCTCCAGTGTACTACTTTTGAGCATCAGAATCTTATTATAAGACAAGAAAAGCTCACAATTGTAGTAAAATATTGCTCAAAACTAGATTTTTGTAGCTAGTTTCAAGATTCCGCATATCTTGTTTTCACTTGTTACCAGATCTTTTTGCTTATTTCAATCAAAAAAAACTAATTTTAAGTTGTTTTAAACTTGTTTTCAGAGTAGACTTTTCTCCAGTGTACTACTTTTGAGCATCAGAATCTTATTATAAGACAAGAAAAGCTCACAATTGTAGTAAAATATTGCTCAAAACTAGATTTTTGTAGCTAGTTTCAAGATTCCGCATATCTTGTTTGACTTGAACAAAATGTCTTATTTTAAGAATCTTGTCAAGTGAATTTTCACTTGTTCCATTGGCAGATTTTTTTGCTTATTTCAAGCAAAAACATCTTATTTTACTTTTTTTTTTTTTCTTATTTTTACAGGGGCATTTTTTCCAGTGTGCACTTCTCTGCACAGTGATGAAATCTCCAGGGGTGGAGAAGACTCTCTCTGAGGATACACTGGTGCCAGGGATGCAGAGGTACAATACTTGCAGATGAATATCAATTTTTCTCTAGGAAAGAAAAAATTTATATATATCGCGATATCGATATTATTACACAGCCCTATGGTACATGAGGTGGGACAAAACTTTGGACGCAGGATCCCAGTTACATCCAACAAAAATATAAATTGTAAAGAAAAGTATTAGTAAGATCTGAGTCGTGATGGTGGGCCGAGATGGTGTAGACCAGGGGTCACCAACCTTTTCGAAACAGAGAGCTACTTCATGGGTACGGAGTCATACAAAGGGCACCAGTTTGATAAACTCTTCGGAAATAACAAAGCGTAAATTGAAAAAAATGTATTTTAAGAACTTATTTTAAGAACATATTTTTAAGATAGACATTTTAAAGTCCAACACCCACCATGTTTTCAAATTGCATCGCCATTAATATTTATTAGTTTATTTAAAAATAATACAGGAGCGTTTATTTATATTGTAGAGAAATAACGCTAAATGTGTTATTTCATGATTTATAGCAGATTTTAGCATGCAGCTCCGGGAAAATCTGCCCCTCTCCATATATGGGCATTCACATGGGCATTCACGTCACCAAAGTGACGCCTTGGAGTTACAGGCGAGCGAGGAAAAGAAAAAGCGAAGCATTTTTAAATATTCCCTAAAGCTGCCTGTTGATTAATCCTGCTGTCGTTCACTGATGTCTATCATATTCTGAGCGAGCATCCACGTAGACATACTAGTTTAATTCGTTTGATCGCGAAAAATTCATTCATTTCCGCATCGGCTTTTTATTCTCTCCCCGTGACCAGACAGGTCCGGAGTACAGAAAGGCAGCCGCGCAACGGAGCTCTGCGCATGCTCCCCCGTGCTCCCCGCAACAAGGCTGACGAGAGCAAATACATACACTCGAGGGAGCAAATTACACCGGCACGAATTCGGAACTTCAAAGGTGACCAGCGGAACGAGGAGCCAGAGACGCGCGCGGCTCGCTCCTCTGGGCAGAATGGGTGAGAGCAGCAACGGTCCGCAGCGGTGTTATAAAATAAATAATAAATAAAATCAGAGCGCTGGTCCATATGTACACACAAATGCACCAGGAAATATGCAGTTTTAACTCCCACTCTCTCTCATAAACCTCCATGGAAACTCACTCCTGCCTTCTGCCTTCTGGGTGGAGATGTAACAAAAGTCACATGACACTTCGGGACTCTTCAGCCAGGTTTCCGGATTCATTCGGGAGTGGGTTGTTTTTTTTGTTTTGTTTTTTACCCTCGCCTGGCCCAAATGCAAAAATGAAAATAGACATAATATTGAATTACAGTAATTGTCCTATACTGTATGGTGAATTGTTACTGTCATGGTGGGTGTTGTCCTTTAAAATATATAGGAATACAAAAAAAAGAATAACAACTGAATAAAATGAAATTTTAAATGCAGCTTAGTAGTGAGTTGTGTTATTTTTAGAACAGGTCCGAGGGCACCTCAAATGGTCCTTGGGGACACCCGGGTGCCAGCGGGCACCATGTTGGTGACCCCTGGTGTAGAGGCAGGGCAGCCGGCTCAGGACCGGAAGGTCCCGGGTTCGATCCCCGGTCACTGAATACCTTGTTGTGTCCCTGGGCAAGACACTTAACCCCGAGTTGCTCCCGGTAGGACTGGCGCCTTGCATGGCAGACTACAGTTACCGGTGTATGAATGTGTGTATGAATGGGTGGATGGCTGGTACTGTGAAGCGCTTTGGGGCCCCTCATAGGGGGCTGGAAAGCGCTATATAAGTAAGCTCCATTTACCATTTACCATGAACTAAGAATATACTAAAAATATTCACTAAACAAAGAATACACAAAACTATGGATACACTAAGCACTAATGGTACAAAAAACAACATGTCAAAGCAACAGCAGCACGAACATGAGTCTGTGTGAGCAGATGAGGACTAATGAACACAGCAACACAAAATAATCAGCAGCATGGATAAAAGATGAAACTTCTCAAGAAGAATCCGTCCAGAGAACCTGACATTTTTTTTAGAAGTTTCTACCTGGATTGTTGAGCAGCATCAAGATACTAAATGTAAAGAACGCATACAAAAAATTGTAAATAGCAAACCACATTTCACCAGTACCTCATTATTTTAGTTTATCTAATTATTTTATTTAGTTTATCTCAAATGTTGAAACGCCTGATTAAATATATTCTGATGCATTTAGTTTGGTTGTTCTTCTCTAAAAAGAAAAAAAGCCAATTGTATCCACAATATTCCTGAAGGTGGCACTGTATTTGCGATTATGGGACTTACTTCCGTTTGACCCCGGAAGTAGAATTTCTGCATTGGCTCCTCGTTGTTTACTTGTTTATCTGTGCGCGTCGTTGAAGTTCTGTTTTCTGTTATTTTGAGCTAAAATTGTCACGAAGATGTCTTGTGGAGCTCTGGTACCTGTTGCGCTGTTCGTGGCTGTAAGAATAATCAGACGAAGCTGAATTTGTGGCTGCAACTAGTGTGTGTTGAACATGCTCCGAAAACAAAAACCCGCATCCTTCTTTGTGGCTGGGCTACGAGAAACCACCTGAAAAAAAGACTCTGTATCCTCCAGAGGATCGAGAACACCAGGTATGATTTGAGACAGCTTTTAGTGTTATGATTTTATGTAGTCAGTGATTAAATGATACTAATATTTTCGTGCATAACTGGCAAATAAACACACGCACCTATATACTGTATGTATGCTGTCTGTGTATATTTATTTATACTGTATATATAATATAGGTGTGTGTTGTGTTTATTTATATATATATATATATATATAATATAGGTGTGTGTGCTTATTTATATATATATATATAGATGTGTGTTTATATATAATATAGGCGTGTGTGTTTATATATATATATATATATATATAATATAGGTGTGTGTGTGTGCGTGGGTTTCTTTTATATATAATCTAGGTGTGTTTGTGTGTGTTTATTTATATATATATATAATCTAGGTGTGCGTGTGTGTGTGCGTTTATTTATATATATAATCTATGTGTGTGTGTGTTTAGTTATATATATATATATAATCTAGGTGTGTGTGTGTTTGTGTGTGTTCATAAATGAACCCTAATGTTTGTATACTGTACTTTTCTTTTCCTCCTTTCTGTTATATTTCTGCATAAGGTGAGTTCCAGGGATGGATGGATGACGCTCCAGTTGGTCCAGGGATGGATGACGCTCCAGTTGGTCCAGAAGTTTGTGTGCAGTTATGTACCACAGCAACAAATGAGTGAAAATATAATTTCTATAAATAAATCTGCGTTTGAAGTGCATTTGGTGTTGCTGTGTTTCACCTTCTTTATTTCAATAAGATACGTTGTTTAATGTCTAATGAGAAGTTCTACTGCAAATAAAAAAACTAGATGTGATTGTTTTTTTGGCAACTTACCAGTTTAGTTTTTTATTGACAAGTACAAAACTTAAAAACATGCACGTTGCTGTGGTTCCTCCTCCAGGAGGAGATTGATAAGAATAAAAGCTATAATTATAAATTTTAGGCTGATTGGTAACTCTAAATTGACCCTGGGTGTGAGTGAGACAGGTCCCTCTTGTAAATGAGTCCCCGTGGCTCAACGAGGCAAGCCTGTATAAATAAAGGTTGAATGAATGAATGAATAAACTAAAAACATTTGAAACTGAATACAATATGAGAACTGTGGGTGATTTGATGTCTTTTAATGAAAATGATTGGCTGCAGAATAAATACCAGGTCAAATACACTCAACAAGAAATGATGGGCAGTTTCTGATTTTAAACAAACTGGAACAGATTCCTAATCATGTGGGACCACTGGACGACCACTGGACGACCACTGGACGACCACTGGACGACCACTGGACGACCACTGGACGACCACTGGACGACCACTGGACGACCACTGGACGACCACTGGACGACCACTGGACGACCACTGGACGACCACTGGACGACCACTGGACGACCACTGGACGACCACTGGACGACCACTGGACGACCACTGGACGACCACTGGACGACCACTGGACGACCACTGGACGACCACTGGACGACCACTGGACGACCACTGGACGACTGGCGCAAGCAGCAAACCCCTCCGGAATCCAAGACGATGGAACTCGGCCCTTCACTCGTCTGTACCTTAAAAAAAAAAAAGAATAAAACTGTCATGTTTGCATCACAAAGTCTAAAATAAGACCAAGTTTGCTACTCAAAGTAGAAAGAATAAATACAGTTGCTCCTACATTTTTT
>JBBPBX010017212.1:34205-47132 GCA_038048925.1 Garcialebias charrua | reverse complement strand
AACAAGTCCATCCAAAACTGAGACCTGGAGATACATTAGAATAGAAGTTGCTTTTTTAAATTATTGATTAAATAAATGTCTCCCCTACTCCACTTTTCACTTTTGATTACATGTAAAGCATGCTACAAAAGTATGTCATAAACAAAATAATGCTGCTTATTTTTCAGACAGTCTAAAACATTTTTGTGTGCTCTGTAACTGGACAGACAAACTAAAGGTTGTTATCTATAGTTAAATACTACTGTGCATTTTTCATTCATTCATTCAACCTTTATCAATACAGGCTAGCCTCGTTGATTTAAAGCATGCAACCAATATATTAAGATTTGTGGTGACTGGCAGATTAAAGCCGAGCACAGTTTAAACAGCTGCCCAGTGTAAATATTAAAACTGAAGAAACTTGTTTTAGCATTTATGCTACGTCAACTTAAACAGCTAATCGCTGGTACACTTGCTAACTAACACACACTAGGTTAGTTCTCTGTGGACAAATATATTTATAGTTTGCAAAATCGTGGGCTTCATTTAACGTTTCAATGAGCACGTTATGTAAACAACACATTACTACACGAGTGTAAACTGAAATGTACGTCAATAAAACTTCCTTACCTTTAAGATCCTTCTGAGTTCTTCCAGCGTCATGTCTTCTTTAAGCATGAACAAAACACCCTGATGCATGCTCAACAATCCAGGTAGAAAAATCTAACAAACAGTTTACAGGCTAACGGATAGCATGCTAATGCTAACCTCCGTGTGTTTGTGTGTGAGTGTGTGTGTGTGTGTGTGTGCATGTGTGTGTGTGTGTGCTGTGTTCGGTTTTATGTTGTTAATAAAGTAAAAAAAAAAAAAGTGGAAAAAACAACAGTTTGTCTTAATGTAATTTCGTTTTTCCAAATGTTGTAGTGTTTTTCTTGTTTTTGTTGTGTTTTTCCAAATGTAATTCCGTTTTTTTCCTAATTTGTTTTTTTCTACTTCCGCTTTGGCCACTTCCGGTTTGGCTTAATGTAATTTGTTTTTTTCTACTTCCGCTTTGGCCACTTCCGGTTTGGCTTAATGTAATTTGTTTTTTTCTACTTCCGCTTTGGCCACTTCCGTTTTTTCAAATGTTGTTGTGTTTTTTCAAATGTAATTTCGTTTTTTCAAATGTAATTCTGTTTTTTCAAATGTCGTTGTGTTTTTGTTGTTTTTGTTGTGTTTTTTCAAATGTAATTGCGTTTTTTCCAATGTTGTTGATTTACACCTTGGGGCCACCGTACATATGACCGCAAATGTTCAACATACCAGGTCTCATAATCTTTCAGTAGGAAGTAGACTTCACTTTGGATGAGTAAAATGTTTTTGATCTCTTTGAACACAGGCAAGGCAGCATGTGACCCAGTGCAAACAAACATGCCAACCACAAACACTGTGCCTTGAAGGATTGCCTTTTTTGTGCCATATACAGTGCTGCTATCTGTAATGCCAGATATTAATGCATGTGCATCCGTTGGCAATGACTCAACAAACACAGACTCCACTTTTGAAGTCTGTACTGGTGGCTTAAAAAACCTTGGTGAAGACAGATAGAATGCCATCATGTCTTGGTGTCTCTCTGCCAAAGTTTTCAACACATTTTTGTAGTTATGTGTATCACGAATTATTTTCTTGAAAACTTTGTGTTTCCCCTCGAATCTCATTGTCCAAAGATGCACCAGAGGACCAAAGCATCTTATGAGATGAGGGTAATGTTCGATGTAATGGTGCTTTGGTCGCAATCTGAAGTTGGGGAAGACTTCCTGAAGCAGCTGCCTATGACCTGAAATTTTCCAAGCCATGTATGCAATGATGCCATCTGTGAAAGTATGAGACATAGCAAGCTCAACAACGTCTCTTAGTTCCATTAGCACCTCCCATATTTTGTCCCCTTCTGGCACTCTGGAGCCAATGAGCAGAGGTAGCAGTTTAAGCAGACTTTGATTTTCGTGCCCATTCCCACCAATTGTTCCACGAGTGGAAAAATTTTGAGGAATTGGTTTAGGGCGGTCAAGCTTATCAGAATGTTGAAAAGGAAAAGTGAGGATTGCCCTATTCAGCTCTTCCAGAGTGAAATATTTCTTTGCAATCATACCTTTCAAACAGAGCGCCAACTCCACAGGAATCACACCTTCAAAGAAGTCATGCAGGATGTCAGGTGGAAACCCTGTGGTAGTATGGAAGTACGAGAGATGGTCAGAGAATACACAACTGTGTTTTACACCACAATGCTCTCCACTACCATTGGTCTGTATTTCTTGAACACTGGCATTATGGAGATCTTTGGTTCTCATCTCAAAACTACCAGTAACTGCATCTGTTGTTTGCATGCCTGTCTGGGTGGCAAGGCAAAATCTGCAGAAATATGTAGATCTGAAACTTTCGTTGAAACCAGCTAGCCCATGGGCAGCAAGGTTGTCAGCCACAACGGAGTAGACTGTTCCTTTGAGACAGTCACCAAGTGGTTCAATGTAAACACCTACTTGTTCAAGGATTTTTAGGTCTCTCAAGAGGGGTGCAAAAACCTTTTCATATCCAAACTGTCGCACATCGTTTGAGTTGCACAAAAGGGCAAGCTGAGTACAGTGGAGTGCAGAGCGGTACTTAACTGGCAGGTTAGCCAATGTCCAATAAACTGCACATACTTTGTACATTTTTTTGGATGTTCCTAAAGGGTTTGCAATTTCAAAATCATCAATATAAAGGATGATTGATAATGTATGACCCTCAGCTGACAGAAGCTGATTTTCCTGGTAGTAGGAACCATCACAGTATGATGAGTACTGCCCAGGCAACTGTGTTGAAGTTACTTTGACTTTCTCAAGTACATCTGGTTTCGACAGCAGCAATTGCAAAGTTGAAAGAACGGGGACATACATGTGTGTTCGCTGTGATGACTCAATAATGTACTGCACAGGCTTAGCAAATGGAAACTTCTCCTCATAATAAGTTTTCCTGCGCTTGGCTGTAGACAGTGGTCCTTCGGAGGTTACGGCTTTGTGCAAAAGATTACTCTCTGAAACTGCCTGGACAATGTCACTTACCAGTTTGTCAGTAATGGTGCAGTCATGTTTTTTCAGTATCTTGATAACAGATTCTCTGACAACAGGCTGTGCCAATGTAAAGAGCTGATCAATGTGCTCAATAATTTCTTGTGTTGCCCTCTGTGATACATGGAGAAGACTTTGCATTTTCAAGAAGAAGGCAGCCAGATTGTACTGTAGCTGCTTTTCTAATTCATAAGTGCTGCTGACTGTTTCTAGAACCGTTTCAGTTTCCATTTCTTCTGAAAACTCTGGATGCTCATGTTCACTGTTACTATCCTGGCTTACAGTTGTGACATTTTGTACTACAACAGTTTCATCATAGTCTGATGTATTTTGATGTTCGCGGCATTTGTGGGCATTGTATGTGGAATAAACATTTGTTTTAAATTTGCAAGCTTTAAATGGACATGGCACGGTTTCCTTTTGTCTTAAATGTCCCCTTAGATGATTATTCATGTCCCTCTCAATAAATGGCTGCCTAAAGTCACACACAGGGCAATGGAATGAGTGATTATGAGTCAAAGTACTACTGTCTCTTGCTACCACATTTTTCTTAGCATGTTCTTTCGACAAATGTACCTTCAAAGAATTAAAAGTACTAAACGAACACATGCAGTTGTTATATAGACATGGTAGTGGTGAAACTGTGGAATACTGACCATGGAACAGTCTGTAATGTCTCAATAACTGTACTTTTATAGCACTAGTAAAAACACACAATTTACAATTCCACATGACTTGACAATACCGTTTAAAAAACACTGTTCCTCCGCTTAATACACTTGTTTAGAAGCAAAATGTACTGAAGTTCATCTCAATAATGCGAGAACGTGGTCCAGAATACCACGTGGAACGCACATTTTTACAGCTAGCTTGCGGGCTAACTCAAAGCCTAGAAGCTCCCGACTCGTTTAACCTTTACTTATTTTTTTAAAATTATTGTAACTTTAGTTCACCAACTTCGGTGTAAAAAAAAAGAAAGAAAAGAAAAAAAAAAACAGCTTAAAATTAACAACTACAGTGGGAATTTGACTAGAAGCTAAAGCTAACATTTATCTGGTGTAAGCGTAACTTAATGCCTTACATGATTTCTTTACCCAGCCTGACAATCAGTGAGTTGACATTAACAACTCACACAAACTAGTAAATAAATGAACAAAGTCACCTAGAAGACAAAGTTGTATGTAGTGAGTCTTTGCCAGCTGAGCTCTTTATCCCCCGACACGACGTCTAGCTGCTTCTTCTTCTTCTTCTTCTTTGGTTTTTAAAAAAGCGACTCTCAAATGTGATGCGTTCAAGTTCTCCTGAAAAGTTCGGGCACAACCAAAGCGCTGCCTTCACTGCTGCTCAGAGCAAATAAAACGACATGAAGATTCTTCTTCTTCTTCTTGATGATAAATTGAATCTTCAGAATTGAAAAAGACTTCTGTCCAGAAGTCGAAACGTTTTCTGCAACAAATAAAGTTCAGTTAATCCTGTATTGAACGCCTTTTTTTTTTAAATCTTCTTCTTCTACTTGGTGTTTTTTGGCGGTTGGCAAATAACATTTGGTGCATTACCGCCACCACCAGTAAGGAGTGTGAATCAGGACTAGCAAGCAAAAATCTTCTTCTTCTTCTGTTCTATCATGACGGATCGCAAGCAACGTAAAGGTGCATACCGCCACCTACTGTACATGAGTGTGCAGCAACACTACCTTACATCAATTAAATTCTTTAATCGTTGAAGAAAAATAAATAACGCCTTTCTTATTCTGCAAATATCCAATATGTTTCTTTCTTTTCCTAATATTCCTGGAAGACTCCATTCTCGACCTGCCTAACCATACTCCACAATCCCTCCCTTTCTTGTTCATATGTTTCACAATACACATGTTCTACATCTTCTTTCACTCCACACCCTTCACATTTATCATCATCCTTCCTCCCTATTAAATATAAAATATCATTGAAATAGGTATGACCTATCTGAACATTCAAATAGCATATTGAAGTTATTTCTGTTTATTTCTAAATGTAACTGTGTGTGTGTGTGTGTGTGTGCGCGCGTGTGCGTGCGTGTGTGTGTGCGCGTGTGCGTGCGTGTGTGTATGCGTATGCAAAGGTCTCAAGAATGCCTTAGAAACTATAGACAAACAGTCCATGCTCAACCGGGCTTTCATTTTTTATTTTAACTTAACTTAAATGAGTCGATGGAACAAACTTTAATTATTTAGTATTACTTAAAATACCACAAAACTTTTCCTGCACTTAAAACAATTGAGTTATTACATCAAAAATGTATTTCTGAGTTTGTTTAATTGATGGAAATGAGTGACCACAACATTTTTTTAAGTTTAAGTTATTTCAACTTATTTAGATTATTAAGATGTACTGTTAGGCTTTACAGTGTGTCTTTGGAGCGAAGTGATTCAACAGACTGTGAAAGGCTTCGAGTGAATATGTTTGTTCTTCTCCGGAGAGTCTTTCAAGAGTGATTTTGCAGAAACAATCTTTTCCAGTCTGACCATCAGCTTGGAATCTGAAAGTACATCATTTTAAACAAAGATTAAACATTTTTGATGTAAACAATTCTTATTTATAAATAACCATTTTCACCTATAAAATATAAACAACTTACTCGGTTTTAGCCATTTTATCCTAGCTGCATGTCCTATAAGCCTTGGATGCAAACAACGAGGGAAGAGATCATCACTGTGTTAGTGGATGTTCACAATGTGGTTGAGCAGAGACAGCCATTTAGACACTATAAGATTAGGGTGGTCAGGAGGGGTTGAGATCAAAGACCAGTACAGATAATTCACAATGTTGTTGACCCGGTCTGACAGAAGATTACAATCCTTCTCCTTAGATACCATACCATACCACTTTATTTATAGAGCACTTAAACAGACACAAGGCCAACCAAAGTGCTGTACAATAGAAACAAACAAGCAAAGCAGACAGGAAAACAAAAACAAAATATAGATAGAAATAGCACCAGAAACTAACTAAAATGGTGAACAGTGTATATTACAGAGAGGATCAAAACAAATCACATCATGTTAAAGGCGAGAGAATAGAAGTGGGTTTTTAATCGAGACTTAAATACTGTGAGTGAGGGAGCCTGCCTGACACTCAGTGGCAACTCATTCCACAGTCTTGGACCTGCAACTGAGAAAGCCCTGTCACCTCTGAGCTTCCGGCGAGTATCTGAGACTGAGAGAAGCATCTGGTCTGCTGACCTCAGAGAGCGCAGTGGGACATAAAGCCCGAGATACACTGAAGCGTCCTCCGTATACGCTCGTATACGCGCATATTTTGTGCGTATGTTTTTGCTGCTATACTTCAGCTCACGTTCTCCTTGTTGTAATATGAGCAGCTGAGCATGGAGGGACTCAACTGAGCTCGCTGATTGGTCACTTGCTGACACGCCTACTGAATTGATTGACAGCCTTTAAGTCAGCTGAAAGTGAAACCTAGTCAGCTGAAAGTGAAACCTAGAGAACTCATCATGAGCAGCTCGCTGGACTTCTGCGGTGTTCTGATATGGTGTTTCTACTATGAGCTCGCTGGACTTCTGCGGTGTTCTGATATGGTGTTTCTACTATATATGTTATAAAAAGTTCTCTCAGAAATAAAAATAATAACAGGGAGCGCTTTTCCTGCAGCACACAGCCCACCAGGGAATATTTAAAACATTGTGCACCCAGGTAGGACCTGAATTCATTCATTTCAATCATCGAGTGAACGGAGGAAGAAGCGGTTACTTGACTTTAGGCAAAAAAACAAAAGAAAAGGCCCGATCAGCGATAAAGAAGGGGAATTTATTTCATTTGTGTAACATACAAAACAGTCCGGCGCCGGGAAGTTTATGGTCAGACACCGCGCATCGCGTATGCGTAGTAAAAAAAATACTTTTGCGCGTACATGCCCTGAGGGGCTACGCGGGGCTACGCTTTTGCCACAGCGTACGTACGCTGCGTATAGGCGTACCGTGAGGACGCTCGAGTGTATCTCGGCCTTAAGGCTGCAGAAGGTCAAGGTTTTTGTGCGCACGCACGGTTGATACATGAGGCCCCAGGTGTTGTGGTTTTTGAGCTAGAGCAGACTAAACCCGCTCAAGGTACTGAAAAATTAGTTGTAATATCCCTTTAAGCATTGCCAAATCAGAAGCTGGAATCGTAAGCTAACTTCAGCTTAGTCTCTTTTCTCCACCCTGAACACAGTTCTACACCTCAGTGAGCCTTTACCTCTGGAAGCCTCAACTGAAATGTGTGAAAAATTCCACCATTTCTTTTTAGAAAAATTTGCGAACACCCGGGCACTCATTTCTCCAACAGCTCATGTTCCATCCATTCCATCTCAGTGTGTAACTGTGTTTGACCAATTTGAGCCCATCACTCTGTCCACACTGGAGCAGGTCATGTGCAACATGAAGCCGTCTGGTTCCTCCTTTGATGTGGTCCCCCCTCAACTACTAAAGGAGGTTTTCCCTACACTGGTCCTTCTATCCTCACTATTGTGAACAGCAGTTTATCCTCAGGTGTGGTCCCCAAAACTTTTAAACATGCTGCTGTCCAGCCTCTACTGAAAAAACCTAACCTTGACCCCTCGGTGGTGTCCAACTTCCGGCCTGTCTCCAGACTCCCATTCATTTCCAAACTATTGGAAAAAATTGTTGAGTCTCAGTTGAAATGTTTCCTGGACGACCACACCATCCTAGAGTTGTTTCAATCCGGCTTCAAATCTCTCCATAGCACTGAAACTGCTCTGCTGAAGGTCTTTAATGACATTTTCATAGCCACAGATGCAGGTGATTCTGTGCTGCTTGTCTTATTGGACCTTACATCGGCCTTTGACACCATCGACCACAACATCCTCATTTCTAGGCTGGAGCAGTGGGTGGGCATCACAGGGTCTGCCCTCAAATGGTTTGAGTCCTGCCTCTCAGACAGAACCTTTTGTGTCAATATCAAAGAGTTTAGTTCAGCATCTACAGCGTTTCAGTGGGGGGTACCACAGGGGTCCATCCTCGGCCCCCTTCTCTTCTCATTATACCTGCTGCCACTAGGTGCTATTTTCCGCAAACACAAAATAGCCTTTCATTTTTACGCCGATTGTCAAATTTACTTTCCCCTGAGGCACAGAGGCTCTAGCTCTATTCAACCCCTTCTTGACTGCCTGGCTGACATCCATGATTGGATGGCCTTAAACTTCTTAAGTTTCAATGAGAAGAAGTCTGAAGTCATGTTGTTCCATCCCAACAGATCACTCTCGAACCACGACATTGACCTTCTTTCCCTAGCCCCACTAGAAAAACAAAAGGTCACTAATCTGGGGGTGACAATGGACCCTTCCCTGAAACTTACATACCTGCAAACTAGTCACCTTTCGGCGAAATTCGCCGTTTTCAAAGCAAAATATATCATTTACGTGATTCGTGTAGATCCAATGAGTTTTTGTTTTCGGGGGGGGGGGGTCAGACCCGTGACAGATTAGAATGCATTATTTCCCACTGACTGGATTTCAAGACAGAGTAATGCATCTGTCGTCAATAAAATATCTTTGTTGGAGCGCGTCATTTTGGCCAATCACAACCTCAGGATAGACAGGGGGAGGAGTCGACAGCAAAATCTTTGAACTGAAGTTAAAAAACAACAACTCTGCAGCAATAATTTAACTGTCTGGCTTCTTTGTTGCTACACATTCTTGTCCCATGAAGCACAAAATATTTGCCCAGTTGGCATCTACCATGCATCTGATTTCCATCTGAATCATGGTTGATTAGCATTATTCATTAATTCTACACACTTTTGATAACTGTAATGAAAAGACTGCACAGGAGCAAAGGTTATTCAGCAGTGCATAATAGAGCATGACAGTCATAGGTAAATTGGATGAAAACTTGATATTTTCATGCAGTAGTTGGACAACTAGCCATTGCAAATTGTTTACATTGACAACCTTCCCCTCACAAGCTTGCATTGTTCTCAAACCACAATAGACTATCTTCATAACCTGGCATGTCATCTACTTTGAATATATAATATTTATTCTACAGTAATAACGTATTTTTTAGAAGAATTTAAAGAAAAGCATAAATAAGAAAGTCTCTTCTTGTGTGTTTTTGTTTCAACTGTTAAACAAGTATTATTTAAGAAAATGGAAAAATGCAAAACTTAGTACTTTTTACAATTTGGTTTCAAAACTTTTTTTTTAACTTTAAACATTAACATTTCTCTAGTTCTCTTGTCACTTGCATAACCAGCTCATATCTCTCGCTGCAAAAAAAGACATTACATTATGAATAAATAGAAAATTATTTGTCTAAATATAATGAATAGTAAAGATGCTAATACAGCTTCAGACACTCTAATTTGCTTACCTCTCCTCCATCTGGCAATGCTCAATTAGGTCCACAGCCTCAGCCCTGGTCAGCGCTTTTTTGTTGACCAATGCATTTATAGTTGCCTGTGTTACATAAAAATATGTTATTTGAAAATATCCAAATATTTATTTTATTCATAATACAGATTGATCACAAACCTTCCATTTTACTTAGCACTTTTCTAACATTTATCCTTATTTCAGGCGCTGCTTCTCCTCATTTATTCATACGCATCTGTGAAACCACTGGGCATTCCACACAAAGGATATTTTTTAATTGTTTATATACTACTAGCAGCCATTGTTTATATACTACTAGCAGCCTTTTTTTAGCGAATGACCAGGATAGAAAAACATAAATAAAAGAGGATGACATGTATGAATTTGCAATGGAACTTAAGATATGTGCATAAGTGAATGTTGTTTTGTCATATGATGCACATGCAAAAACACTTACTCACCTTAAAGTGTGTCATTCCTTACTTAATCAGGGTTATTGGCCAAGTATGTTGACACACGGCCAAGTATGTTGACACACACAAGGACTTTGTTTCCGGCTGTTCGTGTCTCTCTAGAAAGTGTCTCTCTAAAAATGCTAAAAACTATACAGATACTTTACATAAAAAAACGTACAAATAATACACAAAATACAGAAGGATTCACATCACATGGGGGTTGTGAATGGGTTGGGGGTCACGCTGATGGATGTCTGATGATCAGCTGTTGATGATGGTGATGGCCTGGGGGAAGAAACTGTTCTTGTGTCTGACAGTCTTAGTGGACAGAGATCTGTAGCGTCTGCCAGACGGGAGAAGTTGGAACATGTTGTGACCCGGGTGTGTGGAGTCTGTGATGATTTTTCCAGCCCGTTTCCTGGTTCTTGCGTGGTACAAGTCCTGAATGGAGGGCAGTGAAGCCCCAATGACTTTCTCAGCTGTCCTCACTGTTCGCTGCAGCCTGTTCCTGTCCTGCCTTGTGGCTGCTCCAAACCAGACTGTGATGGATGTACACAGGATGGACTCAATGACTGCAGTGTAGAACTGGATCAGCAGCTCCTGAGGCAGGTCCAGCTTCCTCAACTGGCGTAGGAAGTACAGTCTCTGCTGGGCCTTTTTGAGGATGGAGGTGATGTTGTGCTCCCACTTCAGGTCATGTGAGATGGTGGTTCCCAGGAACCTGAAGGACTCTACCGTAGACACGGGGCTGTTGAAGATTTTGAGGGGCAGCAGTTCTGGGGGGTGTCTCCTGAAGTCCACTCTCATCTCTACTGTCTTCAGTGTGTTCAGCTCCAGTTTGTTCAGGCTGCACCAGGACATCAGTCGTTCCACCTCCTGTCGGTACTATATGTTTTATTGTCCCTAAATAATTGTCATATTACTGTTGACTGAGGTAATTGATTAAGCTGGTGAAGATTCTCAGTTGTCCCATTAATTGATTAATGTCCCATTAATTGATTAAGGTTCACAATAAAATTTACACCTTATATGTAATCCAAATTCTGATTGTTTTTATTATTGAACACATTTAATTTTTAAATGTATTATTAATGATGAACTACATGTTAATGTTAAATACATTTAATAATTACAACGGTAGCTTACCTCTGACAACATGACAATTAGCATGTACTTTATCCTGTCTAAAGAGATCATGCTCTGAACTTCAGATGACATGTCGTTGCAGCTGTCCATCAAGTCTGACAGGTATTTCATCAAGTCTGACAGGTATTTCATCAAGTCTGACAGGTATTTCATGATTCTGTCGAGTTGTGCGTCATCATCAAAAAAGATTGGAACCCACCTTTCTTTAAATGTAAAATGTGGAATCACTGTGCCGGATAGAATGTCCTTTAAAATAAAAAGACAAACGCAATTACTTTCTGAGGTCTCTTATTTTACAACAAGATTAGTTGAGCCTCCAAAGGTGATTTTGAATAAAAATTTACAGTTATCCATTTTGGTACTGTGTTTTAAAGTGATTGGCAAAATCTTTTATTTTTGAATACATGTAAGTGTTACAAAGCAAATTTATTTAATGTGAAACAGTACACCAACCTTTTCATGTTTTATGTGAACAGAATGTTGTAGTATTTTTGCTGCCCAATTCATCTATTTCTTTGCTGTTACTAATTCCATTAAATGGTTACTTAATTTTTGCATCACAAACAACCAGTGTGTGTTGTTTTCTCATATAAGGGTATGTAATGAAGAAACAAAATATAGTAATACACTTAACTGAATTGTTAGAAACACCCTAAAAGTAATAGAAGTGCATTGTAAGCATTAATCTGTAATAGATCAACAAAAGTAGGCCTTACTTTAAGACTATTCTCAACACCTCTCTGGTCTACAATGAAGTCCACAAGCTCTTCATTCCTTTCACGTCTTGCTTGAACTGCTTCAGCTGCTTTGTCCTAAATACAAATATTAATTTAATTTATTTTTCCATCAAATAGAACTGAAATTTAAAAAAAGTGAAATCATACACAAAGTGCATTCCAAAGGATCTATCATTTATGTTATTTATGAATACAACTTTGCTGAATTGACTTGATGGTGTTTTTATTAACTGTGAATATTTACCCTGATGAACACAATGTGTCCAACACTGGCTTTACTTTTTAATATTTCTTTAATGGTCTGTAACTCCAACATCTCTACTCCCACGTTCTCCTAGTATGCCGTCATAGAAATGCCATTGTTTGTCAGTTCCTAGTTTGTGGAATGTCACAAAGTGATTTCTTGAAGCAAAGTGATAAGTTGCAGCTGCTGGCTCAAACCTGTAAATATTGAGAATTGTTATAAACCAGATAATTATTTGATTCAGTTTGAGACATTACATTACAGGTCATCAGTCCATTTTTTGTTAACACTTCTTTCAAAGCAGGGTTATGAGGTTATTAAAAAGTTGCTTTAACATATTACCCCTTTAATGGTTGGTATGGTATAAAATCCTTATTTTTTATGAAAAAATAAAAACAACTTATACAATTTAAACAATGTGATTTTATGGATTTTTTATTCTATCTCTCACTATTAAAATTAACATAAAATTATATACTGTTCATGTCTTTGTAAGTGGGCAAACTTACAAAATTGACAAGGAATCTTACACTTATCTCTTGCACTGTACATATATGATACCTTATTTTTTGCCATTTTCTGATTAAAATGTTTTAAGTGCCAGTAACATGTTATGACAAAATGATGGTGTATGTAATGTAAGTCTAAAGCCCCCAGTATAGCTCCGCGTGAGTCCGAGCGCCACGGCAAAAGCCTTTTATAGCAAGTTTCGTTCTCGCGTGAATTCTCGCGTTTTCGCTCCAAAAATACGACGTCATTTCCTTGCCGTCGTCATTTCCTATAATCTCGACACAACATCAGAATGGCATCGTTACATGATCAGGAGGAAGAAGAGATCGTTTGCCTGTTACTTTTACGAAACCGTAAGAGAAGAAGAAGAAGTTGGTACGTTAGACCATTAAACGAGTCCAGAGATGA
>JBBPBX010017212.1:0-31661 GCA_038048925.1 Garcialebias charrua | reverse complement strand
TATATATATATATATATATATACCGTACTGTGTGTATATATATATATATATATATATGAATGAATCTGTAAAGTACTCTGACTCTTTTTTTAAAAACATGATCCAAATAAATAAACCAAATTGCATTAATATTATTAATTTTGATATTCTTTCATGCACAGGCTCAAATCTGGAGGAACCTCATCTGGTTTACAACTACCGTCACAGCAGGGCTCGGAGAACAATCGAGAACACCTTTGGCATCTTGTCATCCAGATGGAGGATCTTTGGCCGCCCGATGGAATATATTCCATCAAAAACAGTCCATGTAGTAAAAGCATGCGTGGCGCTACACAACTGGCTGGCGTACAATGACGACTGCAGGCAGTACATCCCCACAAACTGTGTTGACACCGACACGCCATCAGGAGATATCTTACCAGGCAATTAGGCACACACTCACACGTATATGTACAGTTTATACCGTAGCTCATCTGTACAGTATAATACACCCCACCCACTCTAACAATTTATTTTCTTGTTTCCCATGCGTATAGGAGAATGGAGGCGGGTTGCAGGAAATGATCTGGAAACTCCATTAAGAAGAACAACTGCCACAAGGAATGCTGGAAGAACAGCCTATGCAGTGAGGAACAACCTGCGGGACTTCTTCTCATCCCCACATGGTGTTGTGCCCTGGCAACAGGCCACAATAAGAAGAGGAAGGTTGAATGTGTGATTACCTATCAATAAATTGATAACAACTTTCATCTGTTCATCCGTTTGCTTGTACAAAAATGAACATTTCCATTAAAGTTAATTACTTTGTGATTTTAAAACAAATAACACATGCTGTATTTAAATGGGGGAAATTTTAATTATCTACAGCTTAATTCCAATGTGAACCATAACAAAACACAATACACATTTTTGAGTAAATTAATCTTTAATAACACTTGTAAAAAAACACATCTAAATAGTAAAACTTCTAAAAAACATCACATCTAAATAGTAAAACTTCTAAAAAACATCACATCTAAATCTAAATACCGGTAATAAAACTTCTAAAAAAAAGAAAGCTTCTAAATAGTAAAACTTTAAAAAAAATAACACTTCTAAAAAAATAACACTTCTAGAAAAAAGTAACACTTTGGAAACCTTGGAATTGTAAACCAATAGCTGTACAGGTCATAGGCTTATGACAATGTACAAAACATTACAATTGCTCCAATCTGTATGTCGGCCGGTGTGCATATTCTTGTTCTAGATTATATGTAAACTCGTACAAGCGAAGTCGTGCTTGTGTTTTGTATTCGGGTGGAATTTTTCTTAATATGTCAGCTATTGTTGTACTGAAACGTGCGTCCTCATCATCTCTGCACTGATCAAGTGCCTCCAGCCTCTGCATTAAAGCGGTGTCCGCTGTTTCTGTCCATCGCCTCTTTCTTCCCTGCTTTGCTGTTGGTGTGTTGGTGCCAGGTGCTGATGACTGCCTTGGAGCAGGTGGGGCAGGAAACTGACTGGAGGGAGCTGGTTGAACTGTAGGTGTCACAGTGATATTGCTGGAACAGGAGCTAGATGTAGATGGTGAACAATGGTTGGAGCTGCTGTTGCTGGCGCAGGCTGGTGAAGGAACCCCACAGGCTGGTGAAGGAACCCCACAGGCTGGTGAAGGAACCCCACAGGCTGGTGAAGGGACCCCACAGGCTGGTGAAGGCACACCACAGGCTGGTGAAGGGACCCCACAGGCTGGTGAAGGCACACCACAGGCTGGTGAAGGAACCCCACAGGCTGGTGAAGGAACCCCACAGGCTGGTGAAGGGACCCCACAGGCTGGTGAAGGAACCCCACAGGCTGGTGAAGGAACCCCACAGGCTGGTGAAGGGACCCCACAGGCTGGTGAAGGAACCCCACAGGCTGGTGAAGGAACCCCACAGGCTGGTGAAGGGACCCCACAGGCTGGTGAAGGAACCCCACAGGCTGGTGAAGGCACACCACAGGCTGGTGAAGGCACACCACAGGCTGGTGAAGGAACCCCACAGGCTGGTGAAGGAACCCCACAGGCTGTTGAAGGCACACCACCGGAACCACAACTGAAGTCCTATCATGTACACAATGTAGAGTGATTAAATGTTGATGGAAAAATCTTTATTACAACTGAATTTATAAATGTATGATTAATAATACAATTTTATTTAGTTTTAGTAAGTTTGAAGACTTTAGGCTAGGTATTTACATTATTAAGTAGCTTAAAAATAACAAATACTTACTGCAGGCACATTGGTCTCTGTGTCTCTGCATTTGATGAAAATGTCCAGCCAGGACGATGTATAAAAAAATCGCAGGGACACCTCCACAAGCACCATCCCCACTTTTTCCCTTCAGCTTTTTCTTGGCCCTCACAAATTTGTCCCTGAGGTATTTCCATTTCAATTTACAAGCTGCGACGTCCACACCTACTGCCGCAGCCACTTCATCCCAGGAATTCTTCGTTCTTTGAACGTCTTTATATTCTCTCATCGATGTATCATACAGATTCCTATGTTTTCGAATCTCCTCCAGTAGTCTCTCTTCGTAACTTGCCTCCCATTTCTCTTGAGAAAAAGCGGGAAATGCGGGAAATGAAGTCTGCGTCACACAAAAAACAGTTTGATGTGAACACATTTCCGGGCGCACAGTTCTGTACCGCCTATTGTGTGACGCCGCACGCGCGCAGGCGGTCGTAAAATTTGAGCTTGGCGCGTTCACGCCCGCGATCAAAAGGCTTGGGCCGCGGCGCTCACGCGGCGTGCAGCGGCGCTCGGACTAACACAGAGCTATACTGGGGGCTTAAAATTTGAGCTTGGCGTGTTCACGCCCGCGATCAAAAGGCTTGTGCCGCGGCGCTCACGCGGCGTGCAGCGGCGCTCAGACTAACGCAGAGCTATACTGGGGGGCTAGGATGCTCGAGGTGAGCAGAGCATGCTCCATTCACACAAGGAGAGCTGTTGGTCAGGTTACTTCTTGTTGCTCTGTAAAATAGTTATTGTTACTTATCAGAATCAGAATAAGATTTATTATCATTGCACCGAGGTACAGCGAGAACATGTACGAACAGCCGTCCGAAAGATGGACGGAGTGTACGAAGCTGCAGCTACACTAAGCGCAGCCTTCTTATCTTTTTTCAGAATAATAATCTTAGATAGGAAAAGGGGAAGAACCATGAGGGTAGATAGTGGAGATGACTACAGCTCCTACTCTGAAAGTTATTTAGAAGGCTGGGAGTCCTAAAACCAGCACTGTGGAACTTCTTTTAGATTTTGATATTGAGTATTCTAAATTTATTGCAAATTAATTGACTGAAATGTGTCTGTTCAATGTGGTGGTGAGTCTTTTTGAGAATTTTGCTGCAGGGCAGGACTCTGGGCATATATTTTACGTTGTTTAAGTTCAAATACATTGAAACCTCATGTAAGCAATTGTTCCTTGAAGCTCAATTGTTTGTTGTTAAAAACAGTTGTTTGCACTTTTCAGAGAGCATTTTTAATAAACGTTGGCAATATGTCACAATTTTATTCTAACACCACAAAAAAAAGTTTCAGGCTCAGGATTTTTTTTTCTCAACTTTAAGCCTTGTGTACTCCAGTTCTGCTTTGCAGTGGATTCATTGCAATGTGTTTTCTTTTCTGTTTAGCCTAAGGCCCTGTTTACACGGACACTGTGTGGGGGAAACGGATGTTTTGGGTATGTTAATTAGGTGAAAAGTTTTGCGTTGACATGGGCGAATTCTGTGGATATGACTCTCTCCCCCTCCACCCCCCGTCCTCATGATTTCACTGTAGTTACCATGCTGGGCCATTAGATGGCGCTGTGATTTTTGGAACCTTCACTACTGCGCATGCGTGCTGCCTGAGGTAAACAGAGCACCGAGGCAGCCTGCCTCATCTGTTTTCCTCTCTGGCTAAAATCAGCTAACTACAAGTTGTTGTCAACATCAACAAGTTAAAGCTGGAATTTGGATAAGAGTCAACAGATTTGACACCAAGTGGGGCCGCTTCATCTAACAAGCTGCACACCAGTTGCTGAGCAGAACCAGAACCGAGTGACGATGTTGGACTTTAGTCCGTGAGAATCAGCTGATTTCCAGCAGCGCTACAAGGTAAACAATGTTCTTAATAATGTTTCCTTGTGTTTAGTTCGATCACAGAACAACCAACTGAGGTTTTATTTTTATTTTTTTCCTGCGAGGTCGAAGCTGTTCCACGAAGCGAACCGGTTCGGATGTGGGTCCAGTTTCCACCAGGATGAAAACAACAGAGTCCAGTTCATTAAAGTTCGGTTAACGTGTTTTTAAAAGTGTTCAATTTAATTCTCAGTGTTTGTGACATGAGTTTGTGGTGTTGAATAAACAAATAAATTAAAAATCAACCTGGTGTCTTCATTTTCAGCAGCATGTTAGGCATGACGTAACGAGTCCAGATAGCTTCATTTAGCTCAGATAAATTTAAATATCTCCCACGCTAACATAAATACTGTTTATTATTGTTAAACTGTTAATATATAGCACATTTAGTATGTTATAGTGCAGCGTGACACGTGAAATGTCCGACTGCCTCGTTAACAGACAACTGGATCCAGGCAGCTGGCTCTCTTCCAACACAGATGCAGGTAAGGTGTAGAATAATTAAATATGAGAATCAAAATATATTCCATCAGCTATAGTTCAGAAAGTGGTGCGTGTGTCCACTGTCCAGTCCACCGCCATTGTTAAAATGCCGGCTGTCTGCGCGTGCGTGCTGCGTGCATGTGTTCAAACAAAAGCTCCGCGGGAGATGTTTACATTATCAACGGGGGGTCAGCGAAAAAGATCCACTCTGGAGGCTGGGTTCAAAAACCATCGGAGTCAAAGCCCCCCTCTTTGTGGACTCGTGTAGGCGATAAGCAAAGACGCAGAGAGAAAGGAGCGGTTCCACTCAAAATACGCGCAGTGTAAACAGGGCCTAAATGTTCCCAAACTTTTGACAGTTTTTGTCATTTTTGGAGCTCTTCAAAGAATTCTCTGTTTCCCTCCATAGCTACAAACTTGGCACATACGCGTTAGCAGAGGCGGTAGCATTGCGCAACACAAAAACCTTCTGGCTAGACCACAGTGCTCTGAATAGTTTAACGAAGCTTCGAGGCTGATGAATTTGCTTGAGGGTTTTTTGTAATTGAGGTACCGTACTTGAGTTATTCGAGGAATCATTTCAGTCCTGCTAAGGTTTAACAGGACCATTGTAGACACCTGTCCATTGTCAGAGGCCATGAGAAAATCATTAGTAACTTTCACCATTGCATATTCAGTGCTGTGGTGAGCTCTAAACCCTGACTGAAACTTCTCAGATTATTTCTTCATAGATGTTCACTCAGCTGACCTGAATTAACATAATACATCTCCAGTTGAAATTGTTGCTCTATATAAGACATCTTGTCAATTCAGCTAATCTTTTTCTGATGCAAATTACAAAATCAATTTGGAAGAACTGTCTTACATTCATGAAACATGTCTGTTTTTAGGACAAAGTTTTCCAGTTCTGCAGTAAGGCATGCTGCGAAGACTATAAGAAACTCCACTGCATTGTGACGTTTTGTGAGAACTGCCAGGAAGAAAAGACGCTTCACGAGATGGTCAGGTTCTCTGGTGACAAGAAACCGTTCTGCAGTGAAGGTACTTTATTTTGCCTCTTTTCAAGATCACCTAATATGTGACAAAGACATGTCATAATTATTATTTGTCTTTCTGTCCTATATTTTCCCCTGTATTTATGTCTATTTTTTTGTCTCTGTAGGTTGTAAGTTGTTGTTTAAGCAGGATTTTATCAGGCTGCTGGGTCTGAAGTGTGTGAGCTGTAACCACTGCAACCAACTCTGTAAGAGAGGAGTGACCCGGGAGCTCGGCAGCATGACCCGGGACTTCTGCAGCGAGACGTGTGCCAAGAAGTTCAACGACTGGTACTATAAGGTGGGTTCTTAGTTTTAATTGATTACAGAGTGTTTATGTTCTGAAAACTGTGGTTCATATTCTGTGGTTGTCTTCTTTTGGCTACAGGCAGCAAGATGTGACTGCTGTAACGTGCAGGGGAACCTGACAGAGTCTGTGATGTGGAGAGCAGAGATGAAGCAATTCTGTGATCAGGAGTGTCTGCTGAGGTTCTACCTTCAGCAGAACGAGCCCATCATGGTCACACAGAAAGGACCTGAGAACACCTCTTTGGGTACGAACTGAGCACATGTTCTTAGATTAACTGAAGTCTTGCTCAGTTGTAGCACATTTGAATATTTGGGACATAAAATGTTTTAGTTTGTCAGAGAATTATCTTAATTTAATGTAGTGTGTGTTTTTAAAACAAGCATATTGGTTTTGTTGATTGAGGTTTAGAGCAGCATTGGTGTTCTCTGTGGACGTTGGAGCACTTGCCCACTTTGAGTCAGCTCTGTTAAAACAACTGCCTGAGTTCTGAGAGGCAACAGCCTCGAACAGTTAAAGGACCCTGCATACTCGAACCAAACACTCAGCATGCAGTCATGTTCGTTTGTTTTCACAAATACCTTTCATAGTCCATGAGGTACAGTACAGAGTTTCTGGGAAACCCGTCAAGTCACAACAGAAGTCATCTCAGGGCACTGAACAGTATGTTACCACACGGGTTCTTTCTGCCAGCATCTACACTCCGTCCCTGCAGCCGCCGTTTGGCCACAAATCTGTATGAAGGAAGTGCCACACTTTTCAGAAGGCAGACTCCTCCGTACGCCGTGTCTGCACGATCTCCATCTAGTTTTTGGCCATTTAACTTTCTTGGTGTGTCTTGAAGAGTTATACAGATAAATGTCCGAGCGCTTTTCTGCATAAACAAATGCACCCACAAACTTCTGACCAATCACGTAGTACTTTGAGCCTCCTCTTGTTAGAAAAGGCTCAGCCTGGGCCTTGTGTTGAGAAGGCTCAGGCCTGAACACAGTTGATTTTGTCCCTTCAAGCTACTATGAGAACTAAATGACGTTGAATGAGAATGAGAGCTGATTTTGCAGCTTCGGATGGATTATACAGGACCCTTAAGGTGCTTTCGGGCGAAGCATTTGTAAGGACAGTTGGTTTAGCACTGCCGGGGGAACGTGGTGCTGTTGTAAACTTATTCTTTAGCAATGCAAATGTAGTTTTAATTGTTCTTTTGCTGGAAGAGCGTTCAGTTTGTGTTTCTGTGTGGACCAATATCTTATGTCATTTGAAAGTCCCTAATGAGCCAAACAAGGATCTACAGGTCCTTCTCAAAAAATTAGCATATTGTGATAAAGGTCATTATTTTCCATAATGTAATGATAAAAATGAAACTTTCATACATTTTACATTCATTGCACACCAACTGAAATATTTCAGGTCTTTTATTGTTTTAATACTGATGATTTTGGCATACAGCTCATGAAAACCCAAAATTCATGTCTCAAAAAACTAGCATATCATGAAAAGGTTCTCTAAACGAGCTATTAACCTAATCATCTGAATCAACGAATTAACTCTAAACACCTGCAAAAGATTCCTGAGGCTTTTAAAAACTCCCAGCCTGGTTCATTACTCAAAACCGCAATCATGGGTAAGACTGCCGACCTGACTGCTGTCCAGAAGGCCATCATTGACACCCTCAAGCAAGAGGGTAAGACACAGAAAGAAATTTCTGAACGAATAGGCTGTTCCCAGAGTGCTGTATCAAGGCACCTCAGTGGGAAGTCTGTGGGAAGGGAAAAGTGTGGCAGAAAACGCTGCACAACGAGAAGAGGTGACCGGACCCTGAGGAAGATTGTGGAGAAGGGCCGATTCCAGAGCCACCGTGCACAGGTGTGTGCAGGAAATGGGCTACAGGTGCCGCATTCCCTAGGTCAAGCCACTTTTGAACCAGAAACAGCGGCAGAAGCGCCTGACCTGGGCTACAGAGAAGCAGCTCTGGACTGTTGCTCAGTGGTCCAACTACCGTATTTCCGGTGTATAGGTCGCACCTTTTATGTTTTTTTTCGAGGCCTGCGACCTATACACCGGTGCGACCTATATACATGGCTTGTTATCACTTTCGGCGAAACATATTTTTAAATCCAGCTCATTTCACAATTACGTTCATTTATTAAGGAAAAGTTCAGCTCAGACACATATTTGCTATAATTTTTATCAAACAAATAATTGTTTTTAAGTGTTAATCTTCTTAAAAGCCTTGCTGTGCGCTCCTGTGGCAGACATTTGCAGCAGAGCTAAACGTAGGTGCGACCTATACACCGGTGCGACCTATCTAGGGATTTTTCCAATCTATTGGTGATAATTGGACAATGCGACCTATACACAGGTGCAACCTATACACCAGAAAATACTGTACTTTTTTCGGATGAAAGCAAAATTTGCATGTCATTCGGAAATCAAGGTGGCAGAGTCTGGAGGAAGACTGGGGAGTACCTTTCTTGAACGCAGAGTGCGACAGGCGTTAAGCCTGTGTACAGCTCCTGTGTGAACGGACGCGGACATTTCTACCTTTCTACCTTTCTGTGATTAAGTTTTGTGTTTTAGTTACAGTAGTTAGTTTTAGAGCAACTGTCTTTTCTGACTGCGTTGTGGATCTGCAAACATAAGTTGCCGGTCAAAGCAGATGACCGCTTGTCCTGAGCCTGGGTCTGCTAGAGGTTTCTTCCTTCTAAAAGGGAGTTTTTCCTTTCCACTGATGCCATTGTGCTTGCTCAGGATGGGAGATCGTGGCGAAGCCAAGATTTGACTTGTTTGCTGGAGTCATTAGATAGAAAACTTTCCTAGTCTAACCGGAATTTTAAAAGTAGGGGCTGCTAGCTCCCGCTAGCTTCAACACAAATTTAGCTTCGAGTATCACGTAGCTGCACTTATTGTTCGCTTACCTGCTGCCTCTCTCAACTTCCTGTGTCCTCTGGACTGTTCTGGACTCTCTCCTGTACTCCTTCAAGGTAATGCTCGTTCGAGTTACCTCTCTCTGCTTCTTGTATATCTTTCTCGGAGCCGTGGGCCTGCTGCTAGCGGCTAGCTCTGTGCTAGCCTCCACCGGCTCGTGGATGTTGACGTATTCCGCTTCGCAGTTGTTTGAACTTAACAACTGCTCCATTCCTCTTTCTATTTCCACCATCAAACAACTGGGACTTCTGCGTAGACCTCGTTACATCCATAGAAGCTCTCGAAAGAAAACCGTTTATTCTCAAGCGAACTCGGATTCGATTAGTGCTGTCTGGACTGAGAGACGTGTCGCACCTCGATGGCGTCATCAGAACGCTGCGTCTGTAGGCCTTTGTAGTCCTCTGCGCACGAAGTGGCGAGGAAAACGTGGAGTGGACTTCAGTCTGCTTAAACCGGTTCAAAAAGCTCCTATTCCAACTGGTATTAAATTAGAACTTTTCAATGTGCAGTCACTATCCAACAAGTCATGTTTAATTCATGATCACATTCTGGAGAAGAACTTGGACCTCATGTGTCTTACAGAGACGTGGCACCAACCAAACGTGTTCAGTTCTCTGAATGAAGCTTGTCCCTCTGGATACAGTTATCTGCAGAGAGCCCGCAGCACTGGCCGCGGTGGTGGTCTGGCTGTAATTTATCGCAGTAATTTAAAATTGTCTCATCTGTCTTCTCAGGACTTTTCCTCTTTTGAATGTCTGGCTTTCAGCTTCAAAGCCCCACTCCTGATGAATGTTATATTAATTTATAGACCTCCCAAACCGCATGTTTCATTTAACTCAGAGATGCATGACCTCCTCACTTTTTTCTGCACCTCCCCTGTGAAGACTATTTTTCTTGGCGACTTAAATATCCACGTGGACAATTCTTCTTCACCTCTGGCAACAGATTTTAAGTCTCTTCTGGACTCTCTTAATCTCACTCAACATGTTGACGCCCCTACGCACAGCAGGGGGCATACTCTGGATTTGGTGATTACAGACACTGTACTCATCAATAACTTATCTGTATATGACCTGGGTGTCTCAGATCACAGGGTCATCTCCCTGGAAGTGCCTTCATCTTCGCCTGCTTCAAACCCAAAACGACCCATCCAGTTCCGTGACCTTAAAAACATTTCCCTTGATGTTCTGTCTGCTGATCTTCACACCCTGACCGCTGTCAATCATCCTTCTGCAGATGACTCTGTGGATTACTACAACCAATCTCTTCGGGAGCTCCTGGACCTACACGCCCCCTTAAAGACAAGACTGGTGTCTTTCTCGCGCTCAGCTCCTTGGTACACTGATGAGCTGCGCAAGATGAAGGCAACTGGCCGTGCTATTGAGAGACGTGTAAAATCATCTGGTCTGTCTGTGCATAAGCAGGCATATAAAGAACATCAGAAAGCATACGCCTATTCTCTTAAAGAAGCACGCTCCAAATATTATTCTAACATCATCAACACCTGCCCTGGAAACTCTAAACAGCTCTTCTCCACAATCACTCGTCTGCTTAATCCCATTAAGCAAACTCTTGAGGACTCTGCTCAAAAATGCGACCTGTTTCTTTCATCTTTTAAAACCAAAGTTGACACTATCAGATCTCAGCTCCACAACCTCCCCGTTCTCAGTGTGCCACCCACCCGTCTGCATTCTGGGACCCTAAACAGCTTTGACGAAGTTGTTCAGAGTGAGGTGGAGGCCATCATCAAGAAAATGAAGCCTTCATCCTGCGCCCTGGATCCTTTCCCCTCGTCTCTCATAAAAACCAATCATTCTGCAATAGGCCCACTTATCACTCAAATAATAAATCAGTCTCTACAATCTGGTCATGTTCCACTGCCTCTAAAAACCGCCATCATTAGGCCTCTTCTGAAAAAATCTAATTTGGATCCCGACATTTTTTCTAATTACCGCCCAATTTCACACCTCCCTTTTCTGTCTAAAGTGCTGGAAAAAGCTGTTGCTGCTCAGCTGCAGGACCACCTACAACAACACTCCCTGTATGAGAAGTTCCAGTCTGGATTCAGGGCAGCTCACAGTACAGAGACTGCATTGCTGAGGGTTACCAATGATGTCCTCTTGGCTGCTGACACTGGCTCTCCCTCCATCCTTGTCCTCCTTGACCTCACTGCAGCCTTCGACACTGTGGACCATAGTATCCTCCTCCACCGTCTTCATGTGGAGGTCGGTCTCTGCGACACAGTCCTGGACTGGTTCAAATCTTTCCTCTCCAATAGGCTGGAATGTGTTAGTCTTGGCAACGCCACGTCCCAGACAGTTTGTGTCTCCTGTGGTGTCCCTCAGGGGTCGGTTCTGGGGCCCCTGCTGTTTTCCCTTTACATGCTGCCTTTAGGTCAAATTATTAATCAGTTCAACATTTCTTTTCACTGTTATGCCGACGATACACAGCTTTACATCAGGACTGGAGCATCCTCATCTTCCACCTTGTCATCTCCATCTTCACTCACTGCCCTCTCTGCCTGCCTGGAGGCAATTAGGGCATGGATGAATCAGAACTTTCTTCAATTAAACTGCTCCAAGACTGAGGCCATACTGATTGGCACCCCTCACCAGGTACAAACATCTCCTATAACAACACTTTCCTTTTCTGGACAAGACATCCCCCTCTCCACCTCTGTTACTAATCTTGGAATAAAAATGGACTCCAATCTTACATTTGAAAATCACATTAAGCATCTGTTTAAAACTTGCTTCTTCCATCTTCGAAACATCTCCAGACTTCGCCCATCCCTAACTTTTTCCGATGCTGAGAAGCTCGTCCATGCTTTTGTCTCCTCCAGGCTCGACTACTGCAACTCCCTGTTTATTGGAATCCCTGGCAAAAACCTTCAGAAACTTCAATATATTCAAAACAGTGCAGCAAGGATCTTGTTGAGAGTTCGTAAATTTGAACATATTACGCCCATTCTCCATAACCTTCATTGGCTTCCTGTCGCCTACAGAATTCAGTACAAAACTGCTCTCATTACACATCAATGCTTACACGGAACTTCACCAGATTATCTGAAGGATATTCTTATTCCATACTCATCCACCCGTTCGCTGCGGTCACAGAACAGCAATCTCCTTCACATTCCGAGAACCAAATTAAGGACCATGGGAGACCGGGCTTTCAGTGTGGCTGCCCCCCGCCTGTGGAACTCTCTTCCTGACTGTCTAAGAGCCCCACAGTCTGTGGTTGACTTTAAGAGCGGCTTGAAGACCTTTCTTTTCGACCAAGCATACTCTACCTCCTCATGATTCTACTTTTGATCTTAGCTGATATTGTTATTGATCTTAATTGTTTTATTATTTGTTTTATTGATATTTAATTTTGTTGCTCCTTGTAGCACTTTGAGATTTTCATTAATGAAAAGTGCGTTATAATTTGAATTCGTTATTATTATTATTATAAGGAAATGCCAAAATGCCAGAAGTCCAGTGTCAAGTACCCACAGTCAGTGATGGTCTGGGGTGCCATGTCAGCTGCTGGTGTTGGTCCACTGTGTTTTATCAAGGGCAGGGTCAATGCAGCTAGCTATCAGGAGATTTTGGAGCACTTCATGCTTCCATCTGCTGAAAAGCTTTATGGAGATGAAGATTTCATTTTTCAGCACAACCTGGCACCTGCTCAGTGCCAAAACCACTGGTAACTGGTTTACTGACCTGACCATAGTATTACTGTGCTCAATTGGCCTGCCAACTCTCCTGACCTGAACCCCATAGAGAATCTATGGGATATTGTGAAGAGAAAGTTAAGAGACGCAAGACCCAACACTCTTTAAGGCCGCTATCGAAGCATCTTGGGCCTCCATGACACCTCAGTGCCACAGGCTGATTGCCTCCATGCCACGCCGCATTGAAGCAGTCATTTCTGCAAAAGGATTCCCGACCAAGTATTGAGTGCATAACTGAACATAATTATTTGAAGGTTGACTTTTTTGTATTAAAAACATTTTTCTTTTATTGGTCGGATGAAATATGCTAATTTTTTTAGATAGGAATTTTGGGTTTTCATGAGCTGTATGCCAAAATCATCAGTATTAAAACAAAAGACATGAAATATTTCAGTTGGTGTGCAATGAATCTAAAATATATGAAAGTTTCATTTTTATCATTACATTATGGAAAATACTGACCTTTATCACAATATGCTAATTTTTTTAGAAGGACCTGTAAATAAATAACTCCGACACCTCCTCTGTTGTTTTTATGACTCTTGTCACCCACAGCATGCATGCAACAAAGAATATGCTGGTGAAGATTCTCAGTCATCAGGACATGATAAAATAAAAAAACTTTGAATACAAAAACAACTGGACTTAATTTGTAATAGAAGACATTTCACTCTTCATCCGAGGAGCTTTCTCAATTCAATGCAACAAAGAGTAAACTCAAAGCGACATAGTACCTGGCCCATCTATTTCTCTTTCGCCTTAACAAGATGTTTTAGTTTGTCAAAGCACAATTTTTGTGTTTTTTAATTTTTTAATTTTATTTTGTAAATACAGAAGTAGGGCTGGGCGATATCTCTATATTTTTAAAATATTGAGATTTTTTTTTTGCGATATAAGTTGAGACTATCTCGATATAAACATAGTTTTATACTTGGAAATCCTGCCGTCTCTTTCTCCCAGGTGGCCCCCCTCCTTCTCACACACAGTCCTCTTCTGCGCCTTCTCTCCCCTTCCTGCTTTTCCCGTGTGGGCGGGCAGTAGAGGAGACGTTTAGTAAACACAGCAGCTAGTGTGTGTGAAGCTCCCAGCTCCGTCAGATCTGACTGCTTGAAATAAAACACGATTCAGAGTTCATTTAGCCGTGCTGTGTGCCTTTTAGAGGAACAGAGAGAGGAAGCGCAACATTAATAAAGCAGCAGTTTATCATATTGCTAAAGATACAGTCCTTAGCGGCTAAAGCGTTAGCTGTCTAGTTAGCCGCTAAGGACCGTATCTTTAGCGATATGATAAACTGCTGCTTTATTAATGTCGCTTTTCCTCTCTCTGTTCCTCTAAAAGGCACACAGCACGGCTAAATGAACTCTGAATCGTGTTTTATTTCAAGCAGTCAGATCTGACGGAGCTGGGAGCTTCCAGGTTCCAAGTGGAGTCTCACTACTGCAGCTTCACACATGCTGACTAACGTGAAGGCGGTGCAGCTGAATGGACTGTACTTATAAAGCATCTTTCTATCTTATCAAAACACTCAAAGCTCTTTACAACACAATCCTCATTTACCCATTCATGCCCTCTACTAGATCTCTACAAAGAATAACCAGAGCTTTATCACATTCATACACTGATGGTACACACATCAGAGGTAATGAGGAGTTCAGTGTCTTGCTCAGGAACACTTGAGCATTTGACTGCTGGTGGAATCGAATCTCTAACTCTCCCATTGGAGGATGACTGCCCCCAGCTGAAGAGGATTATTATTTAATATATGCAAATAGATTTCTAAAATACTGTAAAAGCTATTTAATAGCCTATATGTAAATAGTTTGTTTTAGGCATTTATTTTATACAGTTACGGCTGTTAATAAACGGGCCTGTGTGATATATTTTTGTTATTACTTTATGGAAAGAAAAATATCTATGTATATCTATATCGCAATTTTTGTTAAAAATATTGAGATATTAATTTTGGTCCATATCGCCCAGCCTCATATAATGTTTAATGAAGGTTAAGACTCTATTCTTTGCTAACAAAATATATGTTATGTCATTAAACAACTTGTCAGGTTCTTGTGAGCATGCGCATTCCCCACCCAGCCGGCCCTTCTGCTAGTTGCGTTCCGGCATTGCTCGGTTTACACAGTAAGCCCTGGTTATAAGGACAGTGATGTGGCCCCTGTGATGTGAAAACAGCCAATGTGTGAAACCTGTTGTCTCATCAATTTTCATGAAAGAAATCTTTTCCCCCTCAGGGTTAGAGGAGCAAGGAGCCAAACTCGGGGTGAGTAAGAGTCATGCACCAAATATTCAGAGATTCAGATACAGTATTCTTTATTGTCATTCGCACCACATGTGGTACATGTGGTGGAACAAAATTATATCTATAATTATTATTATTATTATTATATATTTGTTCTTAGAAAGAACATAATGATTGTTTACTGTAAAAAATATTGGAATAGTTTTAAAGTTTACAACGGTTACACATTTTCTTCACAACTTCACCCTAACTTACGGTAAATCTTGTAAGTGCAAATGTTTGTTTTCCAGCTGGTGAACCAGAGTGCTGTGGCTTACACGGGTGGGGGTTTGGTCAGGGATGTGAAGAACAAGGCGGTGCTTTGCAAGCCGCTCACACTAACCAAAGCCACCTACTGCAAACCACACATGCAGAGCAAACTTCTACAGACTGGTAAAGATACTTTTAACATTCTAATGACAAAAATAGTTTTGCTTTTGCTCTTGTTGTTTTTATATTTCTGGATAATTAAATCATTATTTCTAATGTAGAAGAAGCAGGAAACATTAAAATACTAAGTGTGAATCAACAACGTTCTGTAAAAAGATTTAGTTGTGCATATGCTGACACATTGCACACAGTCAAAGGTTGTGACTTTGCGTTTGTCTGTCCGCAGATGTAGATGATGGCGTTAAGAGGGAGTATGTTCCAGTACCTATACCTGTTCCTGTTTTTATCCCCATGCCTATGAATATGTATTCCCAGGTCACTCCCACTCCAGTTTCTCTGCCTGTACCGGTAAGATTTATACTGGTTTTATCAACACATGCAGCGTGACTGGACTTAAACAGGCAGATAGAATTTAAGTTATCTATGTGCATTTAAGAAATCTAGCCAAGGTTAGGAGGAAAGCGCTTTTTTTGTCTTAAGTGGTTTGAATGTTTGAACACAGTTGATTTTGTCCCTTCCAGGTTCCTGTGCCTGTGTTTTTGCCCACCACTTTGCAGGGGGCAGAACAAATTGTTCAGACCATCAAAGACCTAAAAAATGAGGCGCCCACTTTTCCCACAGAGGCCGATCTCTTCACTGCTGAGATGGTCACAGATGACCAGAAGCCAGGTGAGGAATCGGGCATCACATGACAAGACCATCCCAACGGTTGCTTTCATACAATACTCTGCTAAAGTTTCAGGAATAAGAAGTCAAGCCAGCATGCTTTAAAATGACAAAACATAAATAAATCTGTAAAAACTGTTGACGGTGTGGACTGCCTGCTTGTGGATTTTTAGATATGAAGCTGATGAAGGTGAAAAAGGAGTATGGAGGAGAGGAGGCGTCCTACAGCAGCAGCAGCTCTGAGGAGGAGGAGGAGGAAGAAAAGTACGACTCTAACCTGGACCTGGAGGCAGACTTTCCTCAAGGTAAATGCATGCACTTCATCCAGGTCTCAACCTGACTGACTGTGCAGTGGAAAAAACTGCCGCCACACTGTTTTAGGACTTAAATATTAAATGAAGATAGTTTTATAAAGGCTCTGCCGTTCAAAGCTAATTTATTTGTGATCTTTTTTGTTTTTTTAATATTACAGCAGCAAACTAAGCAGAAATAACGAGATTTATTGTAATGCTTATAATATTCCACTTCCTTCCTGAGGCCACTCGTTGTTGTTCACTCTCTTATAGAGACACATATTTGTCTACTGACAATAAACTGAAGCTTAAACATTTCATTTATTTTATATGTTTCTTTTTTTTAATTCAACCCTCATTTATACAGGTCAGTCTCATTGATCCACGAGGACTCATTCAATTCAGTTTATTTATTTATTTAGCACCAAGTCACAAAAGAAGTCGTCTCAGGGCACTGAACAGAAACATTCATATCCACTACTCTGATGCATGCTCAATAATCCAGGTAAAAAAATCTAAAAAATCTAAGTCTGGTCCTCTGGACCATTCATATCCACCTTATTTCTAGCCCCCATGATGCCTTGCGCGAATTATGGGAATGACTTCCGCCGGAAGAGAGTGCAGCAGTTACAGCGCAGTTTACTGGCTCTGTATTTTTCACGTTTTTGTTGTTTTGTTTATTTCTAATTGCAATGGTTATTTCGTGTTGGGTTAGTGGGTGTTCCTGTCGGGTAGACGTTTGTACAAAGCGCAGTTTTCACTTAATCCCCAAAATAAGTAAACCTGAAGGATTTATCTCCATCGGAGGAGCTGGCAGCTGCCCCTTCTCTCGTCTGCTAGGATCTGCTCTCGAAGACGTCGTGTTCAGATCACGTTTTCTCCGGTAAACAAAATATTCTACATAAATCATTTTGTGAAACAATTTCAGAACAATGTTAGAGTATACTTTTCTCTGTGTTAGAGCTGTTGGTTTTTTTTTCATGATTTAGCACCGTCTACTGCTGTGGTTAGCTTAGCCTGTCACTAACGCTACATGCTAACTTTCACACGGCAGCACTCACAACATTCTTCTGGTTCTGGTCCGTGTTGAGCCTGGACTTTTTTTGGCTGTATGTTATTTTAGTTAAACTTTTATTTAGCTGGTTAGATATGATTGAGACAGTTTACACATCTTTTTTCCAAGATAGACCAGTCAACAACAGCAGCTCTGAAAACATGACCCGTCATTAAACCAGAGTTATTAAAGCACACTTAAAATAATTATGTGAATAAAAGGAGAGAAAAATGCACATGAAGCTAAAATTGTACTGAAATGTGAGTAAATATGTTTTTTACTAAACAAAACTGTCAATAAATAATATAAACACGTGTGTGTGTGTGTGTGTAATACATTTGCAGTACATACATACACTGTGTATGTGTACATGTATACTGTATGCACACTGTACAGTATATACTGTACATACCTACTGTACATACATACTGTATTGTTTGTACTGTTTTGATTTTAGGTCCCTGTTACTCTCATGTGAATAAAGCAGTGGGATGCTGTCTGTACAGAAAATATTCCATAACACAAGTTCATCTTTTGGTTATTACTACATTTGTTCTATTGAAATATTTATTTTTTCAGGAAGGCCTGCACACAAGTCAAACACAGACTGGTCTCCCACACTGACGTTGGCAGACACACTAACTCTGAGACGCAGGAGCAGAAGAACAGCAGGTAATGACTCAAGCACCTGGCACAATAATTCAAAAATATTAAAGTAAATCTAAGATAAAATTACTGAAATCAATATAAAATTGAACATACAGTACAGTATATCTTTGTGAATGAGTAAAAATTTTAGGAGCAACTGTATTTATTTTTTCTACTTTGAGTAGCAAACTTGGTCTTATTTTAGACTTTGTGATGCAAACATGACAGTTTATTCTTCTTCTTTTTTTTAAGGTACAGATGAGTGAAGGGCCAAGTTCCATCGTCTTGGATTCCGGAGGGGTTTGCTGCTTGCTCCAGTCGTCCAGTGGTCGTCCAGTGGTCGTCCAGTGGTCCCACATGATGAGGAATCTGTTCCAGTTTGTTTAAAATCAGAAACTGCTCATCGTTCCTTGTTGAAAAGTGTATTTGACCTGGTATTTATTCTCGTATTTATTCTGCAGCCAATCATTTTCATTAAAAGACATCAAATCACCCACAGTTCTCATATTGTATTCAGTTTCAACTGTTTTAGTTTATAATTACAGGTGACCCCCTACCTACGACTCCATCGACCTACGGCGGCCCGGACCTACGAACGTATCATATTTAATAAAAATATGACATTACTGTATTTAAAAAAATAATAATAATTTGTATGGTTTTTTTTTTTGTGTGTGTTTTAATGTTCTTAATTTCATGTGTACAGCACTTTGTTGCAGCTGTGGTTGTTTTAAAGGCTTTATAAATAATAATTATGATAAAAATGATCATTTCTGATAATTTTTGTCATGATTGCGCAATAATTGTGCAACTTCCGGTCATAACAGGAAGAAGGTCTCCAGTTTTCACGGTCACAAATTAAGGCAGAACACCGGAGGCCATCTTAGGTCATGCTGCGTTCCAGTTGTCCTCGGAGGTCGTAATTACGAGCTTCCGAGCAGTAAAAATCAACTGGAACGCCCCCTCAGGTCGTAATTACAACTCGTGGACTCGGTCTCGCTGCACCGTACCCGAGTTCGCCGAGATCATCGTTTCAAGATGGCTGCTCCTCGCATCAACAGTGAGTGAAAGAGTTACTTTTTACTCTTTTTCGCTGTTCTTTGTGGTTTACTCAGCTGTAACTTCACATTAACGCATTCAGGCACTGTAGTTCTTTACAGTAATGATAATGATATGTTTAAACAGCCGCTGTGCGTCGACAACGGCTCGCTAAACGGGTGCGAGGCGGCATTGTTGTTGTTTAGCACAGGACTCGTTTTAGCTGTTCAGCGTTCATTGTTTATCATTAACTCAGTAACACATTTCGTACTTTACAGTGATTATTGTACGATATGTCGCCTAATAATTAGAGGATGTTTCTAAGCTGTTTGTGTTTTCTAAAGCGCATCGAACGTGATTGTTGTCGTGTTTGATGATTTGGGGCATGCAACCTCGTTGTTTTTTGTTCAACTTTACATGTGTTTTTAGCTAGTAAACTAATGTTTTGCACCATAAACTGTTTTTAAAAGGTCTATCAAGATTTATCTTGGCTTGTCAGGGTGGGAATCCAGTTTAACAGAATCAATTATTTAGTTTTAAAAAAAAAAATGCAAAACTTGAAACCCAAACCATCCTGTCCATCCACAGCTGTGTGTGTCTGTGTGTGTGTTGGTGTGTGTGAGACAGTGAAAATAGAGCTCATTTATTATTGTGAGTTAGTTTTGTGAGTTACTGCTATGATGTGATTTGTTGTTAACCATGTGTATATTTCTTTTCAGTTTATGTGGACATGAATGCGAACATGTTCCTGGACCCAAACGGACAAACCCGTTTCCCTGGTCCCTTGTTCCAGAGGAATGGTGACTCATTGACGTATTTTATGGATGAAAATCTAACTGTACACGTTCAGTTACTGCAACTCAACGACTCTACAGCACGTAAGACAGCAATAGGAGCAACATTACATGTCGTACTTACTGTAAACAATGAACTTGTATGTGTATTAAAATAACTTCTGATTTCTGCATTTCAGAGGAGTCCAATGTGCAGAGATCAGAGGAGAGCACAGAGGAGAGCAGCCCCCCCACAAGTTCTAACCCCAGCCCCCCCACAAGTTTTAACCCTGTCAATGACCAATTCTCACGTGATCAAACTTTATTTCTCATAGAGTTGATGAGAGGGCATTTGACTGACAATGAGGGGCTCCCAAAGAACCTGGCTGAGCTGCACGCTCGACTGAGAACAGCTAAAGGCAATAAGAAGATGCTTTGGAGGGACTTTGCTGCAAAGTTGGAAGGTCAGTTTCAGCAGGTTTTTTGTCCAGACAGGGTAGCACGGAAATGGGCTACACTTATTGAAGCGTACAAGAAAATAAAAGACAACAATAAAGCCACAGGCAAGGGCACAATGAGGTTTCAGTTTTATACAGAGATGGACTCCCTGCTTGGTGTACAGCATGACATAGAATTTCCTGTTGTGGCCAGTGCTGATGGAATCGACATCAGAAGACCAGAGGAGCTGGCACCACAATCCAGCGGTAAAGCGTTGGGCACAGACAGAGGATCAACGCCTGGAACACCGGTAACATCGCCCAACACAACTAACAACACTCGAAAACGCAAGAGGCTGGATGATGAAATTGTCAACTTCCTTCATCAGTCACTTGACGTGTGCAAGCAAAATCATGCAGACATGATGCAAAATCATGCAGACATGATGCAAAATCATGCAGACATGATGGAACAAATGCGTTCTGCCCAAGGGGGATTTCAGCAACTGATTACCCGGCTGATAGATAAAATGTGAAGCAAGAGATTAATGATTTCTAGGTTTTGCACAAATGAATGTTCAGGAGGAATATTTCATTATTTAATTTGCACAAGACCGTCACTTTGTATTCTATGCATTTTCCAGATGCTACTGGAACAGAGTCTTTATGGGTCCAATATTACAAATTAAGATTTTTTTTGTAGTTAGTAATTTTGATTTAGAATTTTTAGTTTGTTGTAGCTGGTAGCTGATTTAATGAGACCTCAGACCTGAAATTGTGCCTGTGCACCCTTTTTTTTTAATTTGTGAAAGTTTTTTCTACTATTGACATTGTTTTTATTAGGAGGGACTGATGACCCGGCTGATACGTAAAATATTAAAGAAGAGATTACTGATTTTTATTTGTTGCACAAATGAATGTTCAGGAGGAACATTATTTAATTTGCACAAAACTGTCACTTTGTATTCTCTGCATGTGCCAGCTGCTACTGGAAGTGTCTTTATGGGTCCAACATTCCTAATTGTGATTTTTTTTTTGTAGTTAGTAATTTTGATTTAGATTATTTAGTTTGTTTTAGCTGGTCGCTGATTTTAATGAGACCTCAGACCTACCTCAAATTGTGCCTGTTCACCCTTGTTTTTAATTTGTGAAAGTTTTTTCTACTATTGACATTGTTTTTATTAGGAGGGACTGATGACCCGGCTGATACGTAAAATATTAAAGACTAGATTACTAATTTTTATTTGTTGCACAAATGAATGTTCAGGAGGAACATTATTTAATTTGCACAAAACTGTCACTTTGTATTCTCTGCATGTGCCAGCTGCTACTTGAACAGTGTCTTTATGGGTCCAACATTCCTAATGAAGATTTTTGTGAAGTTAGTTATTTTGATTTAGTTTTAGCTGGTAGCTCATTTTACTGAGACCTCAGACCTACCTCAAATTGTACCTGTGCCTTGTTGTCAAACAATACTTTTTTTTAAACTTTTTGAAATAAAAATTCTTGTGTCTTACTTACAATAAGCGTGGTTTTTCATTAGAATAAAGGAAAGCAGGTAATGAAAACAAACTATTTAGAATAAAAGTAATTTCTTTGTAAAAGAGGAACACCTCTGGTATAAAAACGAAAATTTGTCATGATGCACTGAATAGTTTTTCATCAATGATGTTGGAAACCGATGTACTTGCAGATAAATTAGTGCTTTCATGTTCTGCACACCATCGGGCAGAGTTTTAAAATAACTACATAGAAATGCTTGATTTAAGTGGCAATTCAGTTTTTTTAATAAATTATTTCTTTGAGCCTTTCCTGTAGTTCATGCATTTCACACATCTTCTTGCTATTCCAGACATTCGAACAAAGTGTTTCACAGCAGCACATATTTAAAAAAAGGATTTTACACAGCTGTCCTAATAGATCTATAATTAAAATTGTTAAAATCAAGTACATATTATGTCTGTCTTTGAACTTGAGATAATTTATTTCCCGACTTCTCAGATACTTTGAATCAGGTGTTTTTATTGTGGGAAACTAAACTGTTTACCTATTCCAGCTTATATTTTTGACGTGGTTAGACAGATATAAATGACAGCGAGAGAGTGGCATGTCAGATTAAACACATTTAATCAAAAATGCACTATAACAACACTAGAACATTATTTGACAATTTATGACAAGCTAATACAAGTACAGCATCCACACATCACAGTAACGAGTAATTTACTCATTTTCATCGTTCTCCCTTGGACACCCATTCGGGTGATCCTGGCACACTGGTGAAGCCCCAATGCAGAGGTTATGCAGAAGACAGGCTGCCATGACAATCATCACCACAGCATCAATCCGTGAGTTCTGCAGATCACGAAGACGCCTCCATTTGCATTTAAGTCGCCCGAACGCTTGCTCCACAATGACCCTGCCACGGCTGATCTGGAAGTTCTGCTGATGGTCTGCTTCAGTAAGAGCCCCATTGTCACGTTTAGGAGTCTCTATAAATGGGAAGGCCTGACTGATGTAGGCAGTATCTCCCAGCAGGTGGTACTCGCCCATCTTCTCTTGCCATGTCTCATAAAAAATGGATGCCCTCAACATCCTTGCGTCATGGACTCGCCCTGGTGGTCCAGCAAATATGTCAATGAATCGTCCCTTCTCGTCGACAATTGCCTGAAGCAGGACGGAGAAGAACGACTTGCGGTTCATGTAGTCTACTCCTCTTACTGGTGGCCTTTGCATCCGAATGTGGCACCCATCGATTGCACCAATAACACCACGAAGGCCGCATATACGGTGAAAGGCAGCAGCAGATAACGCTTTCTCACATGCGTTAGGCCAGAGGATGAAGGTGTGTCCCAGTGTGCAAATGGCCTTCAGTACTTCCATGATGATCCTGTGTGCTGAGGACTGCGAGACATCAAATTTGTCAGACATCTCCCTGAAGCTGTTCTGGTTGGCCATGTACCACAGGAACATCAGGACCTTCTTTTCTACAGGGACTGGTGCTGCACCTTGGCAGTGCTCCTTCCTTATGCCTCTCTCCTGCAGCTGCATCATTAGAGATGTGAACTGGGTGTTGTTGACTCTGAAATGACGCACAAACGTGTTGTCATCCATGTTCAACATCAACTCCCATTGAGAACCAGTCTTCAATATTATTCCATGGGTCCGTAGGTTTGTGTGTATCAGCAGAATCCTAAAATACAAAGAAATCATTTCAAGTTTAATAACAATTTTAACAATAAACAGTAAAACATGTCTGCTGATGCATGCTCAATAATCCAGGTAGAAATTTTAAAAAAAGCTAAGTGTGGTCCTCTGGACATTCACAAAACAAAGCAAGAAAACACTTTTGTTTTTGTTGCTTTGTTTAGTTTTTTGAATGTCCAGAGGACCACACTTAGCTTTTATTTATGTCTGTAATTATGCTGAGGTAGTAAAAAAGAAAAAGAAAAACATGTTCTGCACTTTCTGACTTTATTTATCTAATGATAACTTCTGTACTGCTGCTATTTTCCTAAAAGAGATCGAATTAAAACATGTGAAAGAAGAGCCTCGATCGTAATTAACAAAAATAAGCTTATTTATTTAAAAAAATACTGGTTGAAACAACATACCTGGTTAACATTTCAAGAGACTCATAATTGCTCTTCAACTTCGCAGAATTGCTCTTCAAGTTCGCTGCTAATTGGTCTAGAAACCTTTTATAATCCAACAAAGCAAGAACAACAACAGCTTTGTAGCGGGCGTCCATCTTGTTTTCGTCGTCGCGACGACAAGCTAACTGGAACGCATTCAACTCGGTCATGACGTCATTCCAGGTTGGTAATTACGACCTCCGAGGCAACTGGAACGCAGCATCAGTCACGGCTGCTTTGAAAGTCTCCAGTTTACAGGGTTACTAGTTAAAGCAGAACACCGGACGCCATCTTAGGTCATAGTTACGGCTGCAGGCAGCCAGGTTTGGAAGACTGGTGACCAGGATCGCTTCATATGGATTAATTACGAGCTGGAAACGTCTCTGTGAACTTTGTGGATGTCTCAGGCAGCTGCAGATTTATCGCTGATCGTGCCAGGCCGCCGCGAGAACACCTCCGGCCTGGCTAGCTCCAGAAGCTAACAAGGGAGCTAACACGGGACGCAGCAGCGGCTTTGACCACCTCCAAGTAAGAAATTATATTTTTATTTAATTTATATTTTTATTACTGTACTGTATTAATTAATTACACTGTGTTAGGTGTGTTAGGATAGGCGAAGTACGTACTGTACTTGGTACCACAAAACAAACAAAACAAAAAAAATACAGGACATCCCCGAGTGACGAGTGTACGGAAGGTCTGACCTGCGAACAGATCGACCTGCGAACCGTTCTTAGGTCCCAAACTCGTTCGTAAATCGGGGGTTTCCTGTATAGCTTTTATTCTGAACTTTATCAGTCTCCTCCTGGAGGAGGAACCATACAGCAACATGCATGTTTTTAAGTTTTGTACTTGTCAATAAAAAACTAAACTGGTAAGTTGCCAAAAAATAGTGACTACATCTAGTTTTTTAAATTTGCAGTAGAACTTCTCATTAGACATTAAACAACGTATCTTATTGAAATGAAGAAGGTGAAACTTAGTGCAACTGTTTTATTCAAACTAAAGGTAAGCACACGTTCATTTAGCAATGCCTGTTTCACAGCAACACCAAATGTACTTCAAAAGCAGATTGATTTATAGAAATTATATTTTCACTCATTTGTTGCTGTGGTACATGACTGCACACAAACTTCTGGACCAACTGGAGCGTCATCCATCCCTAGAACTCACCTTATGCAGAAAAATAACAGAAAGGAGGAAAAACAATTAAAATGCTTTCAGGGTTTAAAGCAACATTTAACCAATAGATTAAAAGGAGTTACCACGTTGTAACTTTTCACCACTAACTTTATTAAAGGGGACCACATATTCAAAATTCACTTTTTAATGTTTTTTTTACTCAACTTTGGGTATTTACTCCATAAAAAAACAGTCCTAAGGCCAAAAAAATGCACCCAGTGGTTTATTTACTCTAAGTAGATTTATTTAACTGTGATAAGATAGGTTTCGTTTTGAAATCATCGCGCCTGTTACGTCACAGGCGCGAGGACAACCCACCTCGAACCTGAGTCCAGCCCCCTCACCTAGCAACCCCTGGTGCGGCTCAACCCACTCCAGTATAAAAGAGTTGACGGTTGTTTTTCCTGATTTCATGGCTAAAAATGTCACAGAGTCTAGCCAGCTAACTCTCTGACCCTCGTGGCGCAGATAATGGATTTAAAATTGATAGTTTTCAGATGGGAACAGATGCGCATGTTTCTGTGTGTGTGTGTGTTGGTTTATGTGTCATTAGCAGGACAGACTACTTAACGCAACCAAACCCGTGTGTGCGCGTGTGTGTGTGTCCTCACATACAGGTTCAGCCTGAGCCAAGATCACTTGGAGCTCCTATTTAATTCCATCAGAGCGTCAGGTAGTGTTGATAAAAAGAAAGCCCGCTGTGAGTGTGTGTGTGTGTGTATGTGTGTGTGTGCCGGCCCGCACGTGCTCCTCGGAGGGACGCAGATAAAAAAGCCCCCGCTGTGCTGCTGTGCTTGTGTGTGTGTGTGCTTTGCTCCCCTACAGCTGCGCCACAGGCAGAAGGAGGGAGAGTCAGAGGGAGGGAGAGTCAGAGGGAGGGAGAGTCAGAAGGAGGCAAAAGAAACGTGCAGTAACGTGAGTTCAGACTTCCTCGTCTGCCTTTGGAGGGCGGAGTTAATGTAAGCAGATCTTTGAAGGGCGTGCCACAAGACCTCCTCATCATAAACCGGTCGTTCAAAACGAAAGTTAAAAATGGCAGAATTAAAAAGGGTATAATTGATTATCTAAGAATTATTTTGTGTATTAAATTGAATGAACACTGTTTTTTTAACCCCAAAGAAATACCATAAAAATTTTAAAAAGCAATCTGTGGTCCCCTTTAACAAAGGCAGATCATAGTGGAAAATTAATAATATCAGTGACATTTACTTTGACTGAGCAATAATTACAATTTTTTTGTTAACACTAGTTTAAGTATGAAATGCAGTCATAGGCTAAATAAATAGTAATGTGAGAAATATCAGCCATCTTTACTGTGGTACAAGTAACATCAGGTAAGCTGAAGTAGCTTGTACAAGTTGATATTTACAACCATCTTTAAATAAGCAAACGTTAGCTTAGCTGTAGCTTTTACTAAAGTAAACATGGCTGATATTTACTGTGGCACAAGTTACATTAGTGAAGCTAATCTTTGTTATGTTAAAAATCGCTGATATTTACTGTAGTTCAAGCTACGTGAGCTTAGCACACAGTAAATAACCAATGTTTACAGTGTAGCAAATATTAGCTGCTGTAGCTACAAGGGACATCTACGTGTACAGTATACAGTATTATTGTAATCACTTACTCTGTCAGTCACCAGAACTGTTGTTAAAATGAAGATTTGGAGGTCCTTCACAAATCTGTCACTGAGTATAAGCATCCATCCATGGATTTAAAGCAGTGAAGCTCCTTGTTGTGCATTCCTCGTAGTAATTAAATAATTAAGGATATCAGAGTAACTTCTTGGTGGCAAGTTGTCCGCTTTGTGGTTTTTACTACTATAAAATAGCCCAAAATAACTGAAAACAGATCTAACTTCAACGATGCGTACACAGAGCCATGGCTCTGTGCGTACAGATTAGCAAGTAAACAACGAATGAGCCAGTGCAGAACTTCCTACTTCCGGTATGAAACAGAAGTAAGACCCATAATCGCTTCTACAGTGACCCTCTCAGGAATAAGGTGGATATAAAATAATAATTTAACATTATTTATCTTGAGGAGCAGACTGCTTTGAGTTAAACTCATCACAGAACTCTCATCTTGAGCAAGCATGAAGGTGACAGTGGAAAGGAAAATCTCCCTCATGAGGAAGAAACCTTTAGCAGAACCAGGTTCAGGACAAGCAGTCATCTGCTTCATCTGCTGGGTTTGGTAGGAACAGATACACAATGGCAGGTCAAGACTCACATGTTAACGTAGAAATAGTATCAAATGAAAACTATTCAATTTTAACAATTACAGGAAACCCTCGACCTACGTCACCCGCGACCTACGGCAACTCAGACTTACGATTTTATCATATTTAATAAAAATATGATTAAAAAAAAATAAAATAAAAATTATTATTATTATTTTTTAATTTTTTTTAATGTTATTAATTTCATGTGTATAGCACTTTGTTGCAGCTGTGGTTGTTTTAAATGGCTTTATAAATAAAGTATAATTATTAATATTTCATTTTTAATTACAATTTGATCGTATTTACGCAACTTCCGGTCGTTTCCGGTCGCCATTTTACTACTGTACAGTACTGCGGTCAATGGAGCTCTAGACGCTCCTGTCAGCTGGCTTTAGAGGACCGTGTGTCCGTTCAGGGTTGCCTCATACGGATAAATTTGCTGGAAACACTCGGTCAACTCTGTGGACGTCTCAGGTCCGGAGGAGCAGCCGCCGATCGCTCCAACAACACCGCCCGACATGCTAACGACAGCAGCTAACAGAGCAGCTAACACAGGCGAAGACACCGAGCCGACATGCCGCGGAGGGGCCATCTGCGGCCGGGAGCTCGCCGCAAATGTCCGCCTGGCAGTCGGGGGACACCGAGCTAACGCGGAGATACAAAGCCGACAGCCTTTTTGAATGAACTGACATGCTAACCAGTGCTGCTAATGGCGGGGCCTAACCGTAGCTAACGCCGAGCAGTTGTTTTGGATGGAGGATTATCGCGGAGAAACGGCTTTCAGTAAGTTTTTTTTTTTCTGGCTCCAAATATATGAAGTTAAGAAGCTAACAGTCATTCTTTTAAACAGTTTTGACCACGTGTGTGCGTGTGGAGCGTAAGGAAGCTGGGGGAGCTCGCACCCGAGCTGATGCTAAAAGACGAAGGCAGGCTTTGACCAGCTCAAAGTAAGACATTATATTTTTTATTTATTGTACAGTACTGTATTCATTTACTGTACAGTTCTGTGCATGTTCATGGCCTAGTATGTCTGCTTGTTCAGTCTCATGCCATTAAATATGTGTGCGGCGCTCCGTTAGCGGTATAGCCGCGACCTATGTCAGAAACGCGGACCTACGACAGGCAGGTGTTTTTGGTCCGCGAGGTACGACAAAATCGACCTAAGTCACACACGTAGGTCCCAATCCCTGACGTAACTGGAGGGCTTGCTGTACTGTAATTTAAAGAAATTAGGTCAATTTGTCCTCCAGTAGTCTAAGCCTATAGCAGCATAACAAGCTGACCCTAACTAGGGCTGGGCGATATGGACCAAAATTAATATCTGTATTTTTATGATAAATCACGATATACGATATATATCAATATATTTTTCTTTCCAGGAAATAATAACAAAAATATATTTCTGAGTCGAAGCTCTGTCTCAGTTGTTACACAGCAACATTTATTAACAGCTGTAACTCTACAAAATAAATGTAAAAAAATAAAATAAAACTATACATTACTTTATTTTTTAGACATTTATTTACACATATTAAATAATAATCCTCTTCAGCTGAGGGCGGCTGTGGCTGAGAGGCTAGAGCAGTCTCCTCCAATGGGAGAGCTGGGGGTTTGATTCCACCAGCAGTCACATGCTGAAGTGTCCTTGAGCAAGACACTGAACCCCTCATTGCCTCTGATATGTGTCCCATCAGTGTATGAATGTGATAAAGCTAGAGAGCACACCGGGTCGCATAATTTGTCTGCTCAGAGGTTAGAGGTTGTAAAAATATCCATTTGTCTGTGTAACAACTTCAGAAAATAGGCTTTTATTTTAAATATAATACAGATAGTCCTCGACTTATGGCGGCCTCGACTTACGATGTTTCGGGGTTACGTCACGCATCTCATTTAAAAAATAAATTTGTTTTTGAAAAATTGAAAAATCTTGTGTTTAAATGTGTGTACAGCACTTTGTTGCAGTTATGGTTGTTTTAAATGGCTTTATAAATAAAGTATTATTATTATTATTTAGAAGCCGATTTACGCAGTTTTCGGCAGTGTCCAGCAGTTTTCGGAAGTGTCTGGCAGTGTCCTGCAGTTTTTTGTTAGCTTCGGTTAGCTCCGGCCTCGACAGCCGGCTTTGGACGGACCGTGTGTCCGATCAGAGGTTGCCTCGCTCGGATACATGAGCTGGAAACGCTCGGTGAACGTCTCAGGCGGAGGAACGGACTCGCGGCCTTGGATGTTGCCAGGACACGGAGCTAACGCGGGGAAACTGTTTCGAGGCCTCGGATGTCGCCGGGACACGGAGCTAACATGCTAACACGCTGAGAAACTGCTTCACCAGCTCCCAGTAAGTTATTAACTCTTTTTTCCTTTCATTATGGCTCCAAATGTATGGAGCTAACATGCTAACAGGCCTTACTGTAAAAAGTTTGGACCGCGTGAAGCAGCAGGAAGCTGCAGAGCTCGGACGTGCAACGAGCTAACATGCTAACAGACGGAGGAAGAATTGACCAGCTACCAGTAAGAAATTAACTCTTTTTTTCCCCTTCATTATGGCTCCAAATGTATTGTATGTGTTTGATAATTAAGTAGGGTACTGTGTTAGGATAGGCGAAGTGCTTGGTAACTGTACAGTACCGTACATGTACGTGTACCGGTATATGGGGCGGCCAGTGGCAGCCAGTGTGTATGTGTTTTTCGACTTATTTGAGGGATTTTGAGTTACGGACGTAGGAACGGAACTCGTTCGTAAGTAGGGGACTACCTGTATTTGAAATGTCACCAAATCCTGATAAACACTGAAGAACCCTCATTTTGGTTGTGTTTGAAGGGTTTTCTTTAACGTATTATGTTAAAAACGAAAATCTGTACTGTCACTTTGAGGACGTCGGTACTGCTCTCAGCTTTTGCTGCTTGAGTGAGAAGAGGTAGGAAATTTTTGTTGCTCTTTGTTAAGCTCACGTTTGATTAAATATTCAACATAAACATAACCACAAAGAGCTGTCATTTATAACCCGGCCCGAATCCGAGCCAGGCCATGTGCTTAGTGTGGGCCTGGACGGTCATGGGCTTTGATGTGGTTTTACGAAACATGGCACAAAGAAAACTAAATAAAAATGCACAATATACAATTATGTTAATCTACTTTTTGAAGAGGAGGCAGGTCCGACTGGCCGGTTATTAAAAAAGTTGCGTTAAGCTAAGATGGACAACCTGTCACCGGCTGCGCTGAACCACCTGTTAGAAACGGACTTGCGACCTGTCCAGGTGTCCCCAACCTCTTGCACCCTGATGGCTGGACATGGACACCAGCGACCCCCGGCCCGAAAAGGAAGAAGCGGGTGGGGATGGATGGATGGACGGATAGATTTATTTATTTATTTGCTAATCACCGGCCGTGCGCATCTACTTGGCTGTGAAGATGAACTTTGTGACCGCCAAGTTGATTCTGTACCCAAAAAATATTTCCAAGAAAATGGATACAAAAAGTTTTGGAGTGCCAAAGGACAAGTCCTTGCACCCAGACTGTCCAAACACGACTGAGGATTATTCTTCCATTCAGCCCTACTTCCTGTCTGAGGCAGCCTTCAGCCTCTTGTGTTAGTAAAAACAAAAGCTGCAAAAGACTTGATGTTCATCAAGACTTCAGGTTGTCTGTGACAAACACTTGACATCAAACCCTGGTCAGAAACATCAAGCCCAGGGTGACCAACAGACTGACAGAGACAATGTACTGCTCATTTGAAGTTAATGCTGGGTTTCTGTTTTAATAATATGCAGTGTGGTCCGGGGTGTGTTCGTGAGATGGAGTGAGTCGCACTTGCCAGTGCTCCGGGTAAAATTTATTTTTTAGTACCACCAAGCCCTCTATATGTAATATTTTTTGACTATTATCACGCACACAACTTCCATCAAGCATCTCTTTTGAAGATTTTGGATTAAAAATGTCTCAAAAGTCGACAAGATCGAAGGACGCCGAGAAGGATGACGCTGGCCTAACCCTCGAGACAATTACCTCGCTGCTGGAGGAGCACCGCGCTGCGCTGTCAGCTGAGTTTAAACAAACTTTTCGTCAGCTGGATCTCAAATTGGACCAAACTCGGCTCGCGGTGGAGGAACACGGCCAGCGTGTGTCATCACTGGAACTTGTCACTAACGACCTGAGCCAGCGCATGTCGGAGGTGGAAAACACCTGCTCAACTCTGCAGGAGGAAAACGCCAGACTAAGATCTAAACTGGCGGATTTAGAAAATCGAAGCAGACGGCAGAATATTCGTGTGCTGGGTTTACCGGAATCTATTGAAAGCGGACGTCCCACAGACTTCTTTTCCAACCTGCTGTGCGACATCTACGGGCGTGACACGCTTCCTTCTCCACCCGAACTGGACCGGGCTCATCGAACCCTCGCTCCGAAACCCGCCTCGGACCAGCG
>JBBPBX010017211.1:9293-38474 GCA_038048925.1 Garcialebias charrua | reverse complement strand
AGACCAGCGACAAACAAGGAGAGAGCGGAAAAAAAGCCAGCCAGAGTGTTTGTCACCAGCTAAACAGGGAGGGAAACACAGAGCTGCTGCTGCTACTGTACAGAAAACACACAGATGACAGGAACCCAGTATGATTAGATGAAAATATGTAAATTGGATCAAAGCTGTATTTTTATTTCTGAGGAGGATGTTTACCACATCTGTAACAGCTGAAAATATCAAAATATCAATAATGCTGTACTAAACAAGGATTAACTCTTGTCAACCCAAGAATTACATGCATCTTAAAAAAATTACTCATCTGTTTATAAAAAGGCTGTTTGATCGGCGGCACGACCCGTCGGTGGTATGTTCAGGTGGTTTGTTCAGGTGGTTTGTTCAGGTGGTATGTTCAGGTGGTTTGTTCAGGTGGCATGTTCAGGTGGTATAGTTGGTGGTATGTTCAGTTGGTATGTTCAGGTGGTATGTTCAGGTGGTATGTTCAGATGGTATAGTTGGTGGTATGTTCAGGTGGTATAGTTGGTGGTATGTTCAGGTGGTATAGTTGGTGGTATGTTCAGGTAGTATGGTTGGTGGTATGTTCAGGTGGTATGTTCAGGTGGTTTGTTCAGGTGGTATAGTTGGTGGTATGTTCAGGTGGTATAGTTGGTGGTATGCTCAGGTGGTATGGTTGGTGGTATGTTCAGGTGGTATGCTCAGGTGGTATAGTTGGTGGTATGTTCAGGTGGTATGTTCAGGTTGTATGATCAGGTGGTTTGTTCAGGTTGTATGATCAGGTGGTTTGTTCAGGTGGTATGTTCAGGTGGTATAGTTGGTGGTATGTTCAGGTGGTATAGTTGGTGGTATGTTCAGGTGATTTGTTCAGGTGGTATGGTTGGTGGTATGTTTAGGTGGTATGGTCAGGTGGTATAGTTGGTGGTATGTTCAGGTGGTATGTTCAAGTGGTTTGTTCAGGTGGTATGTTTGGTGGTATGTTCAGGTGGTTTGTTCAAGTGGTTTGTTCAGGTGGTATATTCAGGTGGTATAGTTGGTGGTATGTTCAGGTGGTATGTTCAGGTGGTATGTTCAGGTGATTTGTTCAGGCGGTATGGTTGGTGGTATGTTCAGGTGGTATGTTCAGGTGGTTTGTTCAGGTGGTATGTTCAGGTGGTATAGTTGGTGGTATGTTCAGGTGGTATGGTTGGTGGTATGTTCGGGTGGTATGTTCAGGTGGTATGGTTGGTGGTATGTTCGGGTGGTATGTTCAGGTGGTATGGTTGGTGGTTTGTTCAGGTGGTATGTTCAGGTGGTATGGTTGGTGGTATGTCCAGGTGGTATAGTTGATGGTATGTTCAGGTCGTATGGTTGGTGGTATGTTCGGGTGGTATGTTCAGGTGGTATGGTTGGTGGTATGTCCAGGTGGTATAGTTGGTGGTATGTTCAGGTGGTATGGTTGGTGGTATGTTCGGATGGTATGTTCAGGTGGTATGGTTGGTGGTATGTTCGGGTGGTATGTTCAGGTGGTATGGTTGGTGGTTTGTTCAGGTGGTATGTTCAGGTGGTATAGTTGGTGGTATGTCCAGGTGGTATAGTTGATGGTATGTTCAGGTGGTATGGTTGGTGGTATGTTCGGGTGGTATGTTCAGGTGGTATGGTTGGTGGTATGTCCAGGTGGTATAGTTGGTGGTATGTTCAGGTGGTATGGTTGGTGGTATGTTCGGGTGGTATGTTCAGGTGGTATGGTTGGTGGTATGTTCGGGTGGTATGTTCAGGTGGTATGGTTGGTGGTTTGTTCAGGTGGTATGTTCAGGTGGTATGGTTGGTGGTATGTTCAGGTGGTTTGTTCAGGTGGTATGTTCAAGTGGTATAGTTGGTGGTATGTTCAGGTGGTATGGTTGATGGTATGTTCAGGTGGTATGCTCAGGTGGTATAGTTGGTGGTATGTTCAGGTGGTTTGTTCAGGTGGTATGTTCAGGTGGTATAGTTGGTGGTATTTTCAGGTGGTATGTTCAGGTGGTATGTTCAGGTGGTTTGTTCGGGTGGTTTGTTCAGGTGGTATGTTCAGGTGGTATAGTTGGTGGTATGTTCAGGTGGTATGGTTGGTGGTATGTTTGGGTGGTATGTTCAGGTGGTATGGTTGGTGGTTTGTTCAGGTGGTATGTTCAGGTGGTATAGTTGGTGGTATGTCCAAGTGGTATAGTTGATGGTATGTTCAGGTGGTATGGTTGGTGGTATGTTCAGGTTGTTTGTTCAGGTGGTATGTTCAAGTGGTATAGTTGGTGGTATGTTCAGGTGGTATGGTTGATGGTATGTTCAGGTGGTATGCTCAGGTGGTATAGTTGGTGGTATGTTCAGGTGGTTTGTTCAGGTGGTATGTTCAGGTGGTATAGTTGGTGGTATGTTCAGGTGGTTTGTTCAGATGGTATGTTCAGGTGGTATAGTTGGTGGTATGTTCAGGTGGTTTGTTCAGGTGGTATGTTCAGGTGGTATAGTTGGTGGTATGTTCAGGTGGTTTGTTCAGATGGTATGTTCAGGTGGTATAGTTGGTGGTATGTTCAGGTGGTTTGTTCAGATGGTATGTTCAGGTGGTATGGTTGGTGGTATGTTTCATTTCATTTCATTTATTTATTTATTTAAGTTAGGACAATGCATATTAATCAACATAACAGCAGTTAGCATCAATGTAAATATGCCGGAGTTAGCACAATAGCTAATTTGCATCCGTTGTCCTAAGGCAGGTAAGAATAAGAAACGTCCCATAAAACAAAAGAGCGGAGAAAAATACAAACATCACCTATAGCACATAACACAACATAAAATTACAATAAAAATATGATGCCATAAGAATAGACAAAGTAATCTACACATGAGTGCACTTCTGATTAGTTTTCAGCCAAAGTTTCAGAGATTTTTTAAAGCTGGAGTAGGTGCCACAGTTCCTGATGGAAACTGGCAGTGTGTTCCATGACTGTGTGCCTCTGATGGACACCACCATTTGGCCAAATTTAGTCCTGCGCCGCTGCACATCACAATCTCCTCTGGTCAGTGCTCTTGTGTTTACTGTACTTGTTTTTTTACTTATAAAATATATTAAAGGAGGAGGAGCAAGTCCATTTAAAACTTTAAAAATCAGGCAAACGTCCATAAAAATCTGATAGCTATTAAAATCCAAAATTTTGTACTTATTTATGATGTTGCAGTAATGATACTGTATTGGCTTTTTGTCAAAAATTTTCAGTGTTTTCTTAAAAAGAGACTTTAGGGGCTTCATGACGATCTCTGAAGTGTGAGACCATGTAGTATAACAATAGGCTATATGGCTGAAGATCATGGCATGCATGTAAGCCTTTGCTGATTCTGTTGTCAGAGAAGGTCTTATATGTTTGAAGTTTGCCAGATTAAGTTTAATTATATGTGAAATTCTCTTTACATGTTGCTTGAAATTTAGATTAGAATCAAAAATGACTCCGAGGTATTTAAATTGTTCAACCACATCTAATGTCTCGCCATTGACCAACACAGATGGATGCCCATCATCTGGTGGCAGCCGAGAGAAAAACATACAGACTGTTTTTTTAGTGTTGAGATGTAAACAAGAGTCCTGGAGCCAGTGAGACACCGGCATCATGGCACTAGAAAGCACAGCAGCAGCTTCATTTTTTGTTTTTCCATGAACATACAATACAGTATCATCTGCATATAATTGCATTTTTACAGTTTTGCAAACATTTGGCAAATCATTAACATATAGGCTAAATAAGATTGGTCCCAGTATTGAGCCCTGTGGGACTCCAGCTGAGCAGGTAAGAAAGGTAGATTGTGAGTTTTCTATTTGTACTGCTTGTTTTCTATCAGACAGATATGATTTCATCCAGCAGAGGGCACTATTAGAGAAATTAAAATGAGTTAGTTTAGCAAGAAGAATGTTGTGGTTGATTGTGTCAAAAGCACGTTTCAGGTCAAGGAACACAGCACCCACAAAGCCGCCCTGATCTAGAAGCTGTTTTAGATTTTCCAGAAGGTAACAGGTGGCTGTCTCTGTAGAGTGATACTTCCTAAACCCGAATTGCATGGGATGGAGAGAAGTTGGGCTTTCATTTAAATGCTCTGTTAACTGCAGAGCAACCCATTTCTCTGCAATTTTCGAAATGATTGGCAAAATACTTATAGGACGATAATTCTCTGGTTTTGTTTTGTCTCCTGTCTTAAAGGGGACCTCAGATGCATTTTTTTAATTTTTATGTTATTTCTGTGTGCTATCTAGACCCTATTCCTTCAATTTAATGCACAAAATAATTCTTAGATAATCAATTATACCCTTTTTAATTCTGCCAGTTTTAACTTTCGTTTTGAACGACCGGTTTCTGATAGAAGTTCTGAAGTCCACGCCCTTCAAAGATCTGTTTACGCCCTCTTAACAGCCAGTATCTGTAATGTGTTGTTGTTTTAAAATTAGCTCTTTTTTTATTACTCATTTGACTTACTGTTAGTGCTAGCTTAAGATAACTTACCGAAACCCGTCTGAGCGCGCCGCAGTTTGCTGCTCCTTTTAGCATTAGACCACCCGAATCCGAAGCTAATGTTAGCTTGTTCCACTTCCGGTTTTCGCCAGCTCCGCTCGGAGACTTTGGGCGTTATCGCTGTTCCAGTCAAGACAACACAAAGTTCACCAAGTGTCTCCCGTAAATTAATCCGTAAGGGGAAGGTCCTCACTGCTGCGAGGCTGCTGCGAGGCTGCAGCAAGGCTGTACAGTTGAAGCTCCGCTCCATGGCGCCAGAAGAGGGTCCCGTCGCAACCGGTCTCTACGCCGGGGGTATGCTCGTTTAATTTTTGCCGGCGGCGCGTTGGGAGAGATCGCAAATACACTAAAAATTGAACTAAAAAACATAAAAATAACAATTATACTTTATTTATAAAGCCATTTAAAAAACCACAGCTGCAACAAAGTGCTGTACACATGAAATTAATAACATATAAACAAAAGATGAGATGAAATCATGAAAAACAACAGTCATGTGTTTAATACAGAAGTGGGTTGAGCCTAACCAGGTGAGGGGCTGGACTCAGGTTTGAGGTGGGTTGTCCTCGCGCCTGTGACGTCACAGGCGCGATTGACTTCCATTTTATTTCAAAAACGAACCGTTTTCATCACAGTAAAATAAATCTACTTAGAGTAAATAAACCACTGGGTGCATTTTTTTGGCACAAGGACTGTTTTTTTATGAAGTAAATACCCAAAGTTTAGTAAAAAAACATTAAAAAGTGAATTTTGCATGTGTGGTCCCCTTTAAACACTGGGGTAACCCTGGCAATTTTCCATGTGGATGGCACTACTCCGTATTTAATCGATTGGTTAATTATATGTGCAATTGGACTTGCAAGTGCTTCTTTATGAAGCTTAAAAAAATGACTTGTCAGGCCAAATATGTCTCTAGCCTTTGAGCCTTTTAGAGATGATATAGTTTCTATAACTTCAGTGACAGAGATTTGTCAGGTGGTATAGTTGGTGGTATTTTCAGGTGGTTTGTTCAGGTGGTATAGTTGGTGGTATGTTCAGGTGGTTTGTTCAGGTGGTATGTTCAGGTGGTATAGTTGGTGGTATGTTCAGGTGGTATGGTTGGTGGTATGTTCAGGTGGTATGGTTGGTGGTATGTTCAGGTGGTATGGTTGGTGGTATGTTCAGGTTGTACGTGGTATGTTCAGGTTGTACGTTCAGGTGGTATGTTTAGTGGTATGTTCAGGTGGTATGATTAGTGGTATGTTCAGGTGGTATGGTTGGTGGTATGTTCAGGTGGTATAGTTGGTGGTATGTTCAGGTGGAATGGTTGGTGGTATGTTCAGGTGGTATGTGGTATGTTCAGGTTGTACGTTCAGTTGGTATGGTTAGTGGTATGTTCAGGTGGTATGGTTGGTGGTATGTTCAGGTGGTATGGTTAGTGGTATGTTCAGGTGGTATGGTTGGTGGTATGTTCAGGTGGTATGGTTAGTGGTATGTTCAGGTGGTATGGTTGGTGGTAAGTTCAGGTGGTATGTTGGTGGTGGCACCAGTACCTCTCACCTATCACTCGCTCCAACCCTCATAGACAAACGTAATTCCGATTCCCTCCTCTTTGCTCCACGATGGGAACAAGAAGAAGTGCCAGGTTGTGACAGAAGCAGCAGCAGGTATGATCCTTATTGTTCGCTTCAGATTTACTCTCTCTGCCTCCTCCTCTGACATTTTAATGTGAAATACGGCAAACGTTTGTCGTCCCATTGAATTTGAAAGCAGCAGCTTTTTTCTTTGTTCCGTCACAGAAAATCCTTCAGCAGCGTTCAGGTTTGTGGCGTCAGCAGGAGCTCCACGCGAGGAGGCGTTCAGGGATCGAGTCACTTTATGGTTAAGATGCTGCAGGAAGTGCTGAGGTTAGCAGGAGCGCTACAACCTCCGACTGGTTACAGCGTCACCTGGATCACACGGGGCCGCTCCCACAGTCTAATTTATTCAGCGTACAGCAGAACTAAAGATGAATTAGCTTTTTGATGATCTTTTACATTTTTATTGTACTGACACATTTTAAGATCTTTCTCCAAGACAAACCGTTCAAAACGTTTCTGTAGAGCCTCTCGTCTCTCAACACCATTTCTTCCACATCCTCTTTATGTCTGCAGAATATTTTAGATCATGATCATTTAAACTTGTTTTTAAAGTCCATCCCATCAAAACTAACAAGCAAACCGTCCACACAAACATTAGGTGAGAAACGTTACGCTGGAGTCACAATTCAACATGAGTTCAGTACAAGAATAATAAAAAGTTTAAGCTTCGTCTTGTTTTTTAAAACTGACGAACACTGTCAGAAGCAGAGAAAAACATGAAGGCTCGTGTGGAGGTTCTGATGAATCGGGTCATGTGCAGAACTCTAGATGCCAACAGGTAAATCCATGATAAAATTAGATGATAAAAAACATTTACTGTTATTTTGTTCCACGTTGAACTATAAAAAGAAACCTCGAGGTCATAAACGGCATCTATAAAAGTACCTCCTCAGAAAAATGTACTAAAAATAAACTAGAACGCAGGAGTTTTTGTTTTTAATCATTTGACCCAAACTTAAATCAAAATGAAAACTGAACTGAATAAAATCTCCTAATTCAAAATAATAAAACAATAAAATGTGAAATGATCTTCTCGGTGGACTGAGTGTTGCTGGGAGAAGTCGAGGCTTGAATAAATGTACAGCTCTCCACAGTACATTTAATGTGTGGCTTATGTGATACGACTGCTTGCCATACCTGCACCTTCACCCTGACCAACTGATTTGAATCAAACAGGAAGGTCTTGTTTCTACGTGATAATCTGAAATAACCTCTGCTTCTTTCCTGCCGTGGCTGTTCGGTTAAATAAAACGTGTTCGGGAGCTGTGATCACCTGTGACTGACCTGATCCTCGTCGGTAAACTGGACCAGTCCAAACGTCAGTACAGAACTGGTACAAATAAATGCACCACTGAACCCCTAATCATAAATTATGTCCAATAAACCTCACAGCCACTAATCACCAGGGATTCTTCAATTAATGTTGAAGATCAGAAAAAGTGTTCAATACAAAAACAACTGGACTTTATTTGTAACAGAAAACGTTTCGCCCTCTATCCAAAGGGCTTTCTCAATTCAAAGAGCAGGCTGTGAGAGTGAAGTTATAACAGGCTGAGATGACACACACCAACCTATGTAAATTGAAAGCTGAGATAACACACACGCATACCTGAGATAACACACACATCATATGTAAAATGATGAATCACACATCACACCTTAACAGTAGGGGTTTCTTAAGGTCTTTGTTGGTCTAATTCACAGAAACGGCTCCTCTGTTCTCATCATGTGTGAACCGTCTGGGAATCAGGTTTGTGTGTGTCATCTCAGCCTGTTCACTCTCACACAGCCTGCTCTTTGAATTGAGAAAGCCCTTTGGATAGAGGGCGACATGTTTTCTGTTACAAATAAAGTCCAGTTGTTTTTGTATTGAACACTTTTTCTGATTTTATCATGTCCTGGATGACTGAGAATCTTCACCAGCATGTTGCCTGAGATTTTTTATTCAGATACTGTATTTATATATTTTTATCCGTTTTATTTAAGGCGCCATCTAGGCCTGTCGTGATTTTAAAAAAATGTAATCAATTAATCGCATAATAAATGAAAATGATCAAACTCATTTTCATTTATCAGCTTCATTGTTTCTTCGTGTCTCTTTCTACTGAAGACACTGGATGATAAAAGGATCAACTCCGGTGCTCTTCACTGAACCCTCCCTTTCTCTTTAAAATCTGTTTTAATCGTCTAAAATCATGTTTTTGTATCGTTAAAAGCAGCTAAGCTGAGAAGCTAAGCTACGAGCTAAGCTAACAGGCTGACATCGGGGAAAAAACCTTCGTCTTGTCGAAGATCTAAAATTCACGGTTGAAACCCGTACCTTCGTGTAAAAAGTTTTTCTCTGCAAAAAGAAGCCGAGAACTTGTTTACTGATTTTTTTTATTATTAAAAGCTTTGTGTGAAAAATGCTAAAGAGCTCAAACCACACCGAGCATCCTCCATTTTGAGATCTGAAAACAGGAAGAAGAGACAGCCCATGTCACGTCAAGGGGCCTCCCTCCCATTTTTCTCAAAGAGACACGCTGCTCACTCCCTCACTATTCTACCTTCAGTTCAAACAGTCTTTTACTGCCATCCGGTGGTCAGAAAGGTACTACTCACAAAAATTAACCAACATTTCTTCTTAAATTTTACAATAAATACTAATTATGGTCAAACTCCAAACAATACTATAATTTATCGCAATAATTTGAGACAATTAATCGCCATCATTTAGATGTAAAAGGTGTGTACTGCAGCGTGCACAGGTAAAGCGGTGAGAAGGATCGTGGCTGCATGCTCGTCCATCGAGGGTCCAGGCACACAAATAAATTTATGTAAGTCTGGATGCTGAAAACATAAATAAGTGTTTGTCTTTATATAAAAATGTGTGACGCAAACTATTTGTTTGAATAACTGTGTAGAAAATAAAGTTCGATTACGATGTACAACAAACTGTACACCGATGTCCCCGTTAAGCAGTGAATGTTTGTAGTTTTACAGACAAGTGTTTTTCTGGACTGGATCTGAATGAAGTAAACCTAAATGTTTTTAATGGAAGATATTCAAGTTGGCAGGAGAAGAAGAGGGAGGTTTTTGTTTTTTCTTATCCGAGGCAGCACAAAGTGACGAATCCTTTGAAGAGGAGGGAGACATTTATCCACCACCAGGAGCAGTGGAGGAGCCAGGGGGTGGCCATTGGTGGCCTTGGCCCCCATACATTCATTTGAAGAAACTATAATTTTAAGAAATCTACAAACTAGAAAGAACAGTTTCCTCGTGATCACCTGCAATTCTCGTGTTCCTAATGAAATGTATTTCTGAAGGTATTTCTAATTCCCCCTTTTTCTCCATGACGAGGGACAAACAATGAGAGTGAGAGAAATCTAAAAATGTTTTTGTTACGGAGGGTGTTAAATGTTTTTTTTTTAAACCTTATTGGAAAAAGACAGTAATGAAGGCTGGAAGAGGAAATTCATTGAGCAGCTGCTGCTGGTTGTTATTAAAGCAGCAGAGCAGAAGCAGATTATTAATCTGAGGAAGTCTTCAGCGTTTAAAGTTTAAAACCAGAGTTATAGAAAGTTAAAATAAAAATATATAAAACTGGAACAGTCACATTTAATAGTACTGACAAGATGACTTGTGTTTGCCGCTCATCATCACGATGGAGAAGAATCAATAAGTTCACACTCTCAGAAACAAGGAGTGGGTCAGAGTCCTGGACTCAGACGGTGGTTTTACAGGCGTGGGTTTGAGTCTGGCTCCGTGTCAACTCCTCCGGCCCCCACATCGTTGACTAAACAGTGAAATTGAGCCAGGATTACATTAACATTACCAATGAAAAGCAGACGCCACGAATAACCTCCTCCCACCGACGCGCTCACATCCTTCACAGCTGTCTCCATTACTGCACTCGGGGCTCCGCCGAGCTCATCTCCAGCTAATCAGAACCAAGCGTGATTACCCCGAGGCTGGGAGCGGGCAGACGTGCAAGACGGGCACATTTAGTGCGTCTTCAGTTCGCACCCACAAAGTGATAAAACTGCCTTTAGAGAAGAGTTCCAACTGCACAGCTCAAACATTCAGCGAGCTCAAATGGATCAAAACAAACTCAGGAGAGTTTGTAACGAGTCGCAGCTCACCAGGAAAATCAAACTTCAACACAAATAAGAAAAAACATTTAAAGGACAACACCCACCATGTTTTCAAATTGCATCGCCATTAATATTTAGTAGTGACTTAAATAATAAAACAGGAGCGTTTTATTGATATTGCAGAGAAATAACGCTAAATGTGTTATTTCCTGACTCAAAGGAGATTTTAGCAGCAGCTCCGGCAAAATCTGCCCCTCCATCTTGAGACGGAGTTAAAAAGTAGCTTTCTTATTTCTGACCAGAGTAGTTACAAATACAACTAAGAAAATGCCGAAACGATGTGTCCCAGTTCTGCAGCAATCCCAGTTCTGCAGCAATACCTCGAAGGATGGCGTTAGTATTCATTATTTCCCCCAAAATCAAAAGGATTCAGATGGCATGGATAAAGTTTGTTCAAGTCAAACGAGCTGACTTCATTGCATCACGCAGCAGTGTTTTGCGGGTAGGACTTTTGCTCAATTTAATTTTTTTATTTTTGACATCAGAACAGAATGAATAATAGAGCAGGCTTTTCAATGTACCATAGTTTGTTAATATTCACGCCACTTTTTCATGAAAGTCTGTGTCGCTATCCTGTGGCTAGTTAGCATAATGCTAATGCTAGTTAGCATAATAATTTGTCCATCAGTTCTCGTTTTTTCTCGGCATTACATTGCACGGAAATAATAAACATCCCCCAATGTCTGAGCTAGGCACAAACGTAACTGTGAAGTGTGTACAACTCTGCAGCCGCTCTGTGTGTCCGCGGCATCAGCCTCGATGACCGTCGGTTCACAGCTATGAGTGTCCGGGTCTGAGCTCTGTGTGTCCGCGGCATCAGCCTCGATGACCGTCGGTTCTCAGCTACGAGTGTGCGGGTCTGAGCTCTGTGTGTCCGCGGCATCAGCCTCGATGACCATCGGTTCACAGCTACGAGTGTCCGGGTCTGAGCTCTGTGTGTCCGCGGCATCAGCCTCGATGACCATCGGTTCACAGCTACGAGTGTCCGGGTCTGAGCTCTGTGTGTCCGCGGCTGCAGCCTCGATGACCGTCGGTTCTCAGCTACGAGTGTGCGGGTCTGAGCTCTGTGTGTCCGCGGCATCAGCCTCGATGACCATCGGTTCTCAGCTACGAGTGTGCGGGTCTGAGCTCTGTGTGTCCGCGGCATCAGCCTCGATGACCATCGGTTCACAGCTACGAGTGTCCGGGTCTGAGCTCTGTGTGTCCGCGGCATCAGCCTCGATGACCGTCGGTTCTCAGCTACGAGTGTGCGGGTCTGAGCTCTGTGTGTCCGCGGCTGCAGCCTCGATGACCGTCGGTTCTCAGCTACGAGTGTGCGGGTCTGAGCTCTGTGTGTCCGCGGCATCAGCCTCGATGACCATCGGTTCACAGCTACGAGTGTGCGGGTCTGAGCTCTGTGTGTCCGCGGCATCAGCCTCGATGACCATCGGTTCACAGCTACGAGTGTCCGGGTCTGAGCTCTGTGTGTCCGCGGCATCAGCCTCGATGACCGTCGGTTCTCAGCTACGAGTGTGCGGGTCTGAGCTCTGTGTGTCCGCGGCATCAGCCTCGATGACCGTCGGTTCTCAGCTACGAGTGTCCGGGTCTGAGCTCTGTGTGTCCGCGGTATTAGCCTCGATGACCATCGGTTCTCAGCTACGAGTGTCCGGGTCTGAGCTCTGTGTGTCCGCGGCATCAGCCTCGATGACCGTCGGTTCTCAGCTACGAGTGTGCGGGTCTGAGCTCTGTGTGTCCGCGGCTGCAGCCTCGATGACCATCGGTTCTCAGCTACGAGTGTCCGGGTCTGAGCTCTGTGTGTCCGCGGCATCAGCCTCGATGACCATCGGTTCACAGCTACGAGTGTGCGGGTCTGAGCTCTGTGTGTCCGCGGCATCAGCCTCGATGACCGTCGGTTCTCAGCTACGAGTGTGCGGGTCTGAGCTCTGTGTGTCCGCGGCATCAGCCTCGATGACCATCGGTTCACAGCTACGAGTGTCCGGGTCTGAGCTCTGTGTGTCCGCGGCATCAGCCTCGATGACCATCGGTTCTCAGCTACGAGTGTGCGGGTCTGAGCTCTGTGTGTCCGCGGCATCAGCCTCAATGACCATCGGTTCACAGCTACGAGTGTGCGGGTCTGAGCTCTGTGTGTCCGCGGCATCAGCCTCGATGACCGTCGGTTCTCAGCTACGAGTGTGCGGGTCTGAGCTCTGTGTGTCCGCGGCATCAGCCTCGATGACCATCGGTTCACAGCTATGAGTGTCCGGGTCTGAGCTCTGTGTGTCCGCGGCATCAGCCTCGATGACCGTCGGTTCACAGCTACGAGTGTCCGGGTCTGAGCTCTGTGTGTCCGCGGCATCAGCCTCGATGACCGTCGGTTCACAGCTATGAGTGTGCGGGTCTGAGCTCTGTGTGTCCGCGGCATCAGCCTCGATGACCGTCGGTTCTCAGCTACGAGTGTGCGGGTCTGAGCTCTGTGTGTCCGCGGCATCAGCCTCGATGACCGTCGGTTCACAGCTACGAGTGTGCGGGTCTGAGCTCTGTGTGTCCGCGGCATCAGCCTCGATGACCATCGGTTCTCAGCTACGAGTGTGCGGGTCTGAGCTCTGTGTGTCCGCGGCATCAGCCTCGATGACCATCGGTTCTCAGCTACGAGTGTGCGGGTCTGAGCTCTGTGTGTCCGCGGCATCAGCCTCGATGACCATCGGTTCTTAGCTATGAGTGTGCGGGTCTGAGCTCTGTGTGTCCGCGGCATCAGCCTCGATGACCATCGGTTCACAGCTATGAGTGTCCGGGTCTGAGCTCTGTGTGTCCGCGGCATCAGCCTCGATGACCATCGGTTCACAGCTATGAGTGTGCGGGTCTGAGCTCTGTGTGTCCGCGGCATCAGCCTCGATGACCGTCGGTTCTCAGCTACGAGTGTCCGGGTCTGAGCTCTGTGTGTCCGCGGCATCAGCCTCGATGACCGTCGGTTCAGCTACGAGTGTGCGGGTCTGAGCTCTGTGTGTCCGCGGCATCAGCCTCGATGACCATCGGTTCTTAGCTACGAGTGTGCGGGTCTGAGCTCTGTGTGTCCGCGGCATCAGCCTCGATGACCATCGGTTCACAGCTATGAGTGTCCGGGTCTGAGCTCTGTGTGTCCGCGGCATCAGCCTCGATGACCATCGGTTCACAGCTATGAGTGTCCGGGTCTGAGCTCTGTGTGTCCGCGGCATCAGCCTCGATGACCGTCGGTTCTCAGCTACGAGTGTGCGGGTCTGAGCTCTGTGTGTCCGCGGCATCAGCCTCGATGACCGTCGGTTCACAGCTACGAGTGTCCGGGTCTGAGCTCTGTGTGTCCGCGGCATCAGCCTCGATGACCGTCGGTTCTCAGCTACGAGTGTCCGGGTCTGAGCTCTGTGTGTCCGCGGCATCAGCCTCGATGACGTCGGTTCTCAGCTACGAGTGTCCGGGTCTGAGCTCTGTGTGTCCGCGGCTGCAGCAGCGGGTGAAGTGAGGTTTTAGCACTTACATGGAGGATAAAAAATGACTGGTTATGACTGTGTGGCGAAGACGGAATGTAAGATCCATTGCAGTGCCTTCTGACTGGATCCTTTAACTACGTCATTCCGGAGTTCGGCAATCATCGGCGGGGTTTCCGGATGCCTCCGGGACTCCGTTGTTTTTCGTGTATTTTTTTTACACTCGCCTGGCCCAAATGCAAAAATGAAAATAGACATCATATTCTACTACAGTAATTGTCCAATATGGTGAATTGTTACTGTCACCCACCGTGACAGTGTTGTCCTTTAAAACAATTAAAAAACAGCAAGCGAACCTTTCATGCTACTACCACACCTAGCTCAATGTATATACATTTAACAGAGGTATTGCTGTTTTGTGTTGCTAAGGTTCATGTCTCTTCCTGAAAGTCACAGTGTATGTTGAAGTCTTTCAGGTAAATATGAAGACATTTCTTCCAACGTCAACGCAACCTCCACATTTACCATTGTGTAGTTTGACAAACACAAAAATCAGCAACACAAAAGTGTGATCACGACCAACTACGGTAGTCTAATGGAAATGACACAACTCAACTTGTTCATGCACTTGCTGGGTTTTCCTGCCGTGTTTTATTGATTGAAAATGTCAGTCTGGTTGTACAAAGATGCACAATATTGTTTGTAAATTTACAATAAGAGGAAAAATCTTTTTTGGGGGATAAAATATAAAACACTCCATCTACTTCTTCTCCTACTTAACAGTGGTAAGGTTGACAATCTACTTTAAGACTACACTGAAGACCTTCCTTTTTGATGAATCTTAGGGTCGGCTTGGGTTTCTTGATCTGTCCCTTAGTTATGCTGCTATAATCTTAGACTGATGGAGGACACACTGACCTCATGTCCTCTCTCTGTTGCTTCTTTACTCGCGCTAATCTCCATGAGTGTTTGTTTTTGTAAATATTTCTAATATTAACTGGACTATAGGAACTACAGCTGGACAACATAAACTACTCCTGGCCATCGAAACTATATCTGGACCATAGAAACTATGACTAGACCATAACAACTACTCCTGGACAACATAAACTACTCCTGGACAATAGACCTACACCTGGACCATAGAAACGACACCTGCACCATAGAAACCAAATCTGAACCATAGAATCACACTTGCACCATAGAAACCAAATCTGAACCATAGAAACCACACCTGGACCATAGAAACAATAACTAAGCCATATAAACTACATCTGAATCATAGAAACCACATCTGGATCATAGACATACACCTTGACCATAGAAACTACACCTTGACCATAGAAACTACACCTGAACCATAGAAACCGCACCTGGACCATAGAAACCACACCTTGACCATAGAAACTACACCTTGACCATAGACCTACACCTGGACAAAAGAAACTACACATAGACCATAGAAACTACACCTGAACCATAGAAACTACACCTGGACCATAGAAACTACACCTGGACCATAGAAACTACACCTGGACCATAGAAACTACACCTGGACCATAGAAACTACACCTGGACCATAGAAACTACACCTGGACCATAGAAACTACACCTGGACCATAGAAACTACACCTGGACCATAGAAACTACACCTGGACCATAGAAACTACACCTGGACCATAGAAACTACACCTGGACCATAGAAACTACACCTGGACCATAGAAACTACACCTGGACCATAGAAACTACACCTGGACCATAGAAACTACACCTGGACCATAGAAACTACACCTGGACCATAGAAACTACACCTGGACCATAGAAACTACACCTGGACCATAGAAACTACACCTGGACCATAGAAACTACACCTGGACCATAGAAACTACACCTGGACCATAGAAACTACACCTGGACCATAGAAACTACACCTGGACCATAGAAACTACACCTGGACCATAGAAACTACACCTGGACCATAGAAACTACACCTGGACCATAGAAACTACACCTGGACCATAGAAACTACACCTGGACCATAGAAACTACACCTGGACCATAGAAACTACACCTGGACCATAGAAACTACACCTGGACCATAGAAACTACACCTGGACCATAGAAACTACACCTGGACCATAGAAACTACACCTGGACCATAGAAACTACACCTGGACCATAGAAACTACACCTGGACCATAGAAACTACACCTGGACCATAGAAACTACACCTGGACCATAGAAACTACACCTGGACCATAGAAACTACACCTGGACCATAGAAACTACACCTGGACCATAGAAACTACACCTGGACCATAGAAACTACACCTGGACCATAGAAACTACACCTGGACCATAGAAACTACACCTGGACCATAGAAACTACACCTGGACCATAGAAACTACACCTGGACCATAGAAACCACACCTGGACCATAGAAACTACACCTGGACCATAGAAACCACACCTGGACCATAGAAACCACACCTGGACCATAGAAACTACACCTGGACCATAGAAACCACACCTGGACCATAGAAACTACACCTGGACCATAGAAACCACACCTGGACCATAGAAACTACACCTGGACCATAGAAACCACACCTGGACCATAGAAACTACACCTGGACCATAGAAACTACACCTGGACCATAGAAACTACACCTGGACCATAGAAACTACACCTGGACCATAGAAACTACACCTGGACCATAGAAACTACACCTGGACCATAGAAACTACACCTGGACCATAGAAACTACACCTGGACCATAGAAACTACACCTGGACCATAGAAACTACACCTGGACCATAGAAACTACACCTGGACCATAGAAACTACACCTGGACCATAGAAACTACACCTGGACCATAGAAACTACACCTGGACCATAGAAACTACACCTGGACCATAGAAACTACACCTGGACCATAGAAACTACACCTGGACCATAGAAACTACACCTGGACCATAGAAACTACACCTGGACCATAGAAACTACACCTGGACCATAGAAACTACACCTGGACCATAGAAACTACACCTGGACCATAGAAACTACACCTGGACCATAGAAACTACACCTGGACCATAGAAACTACACCTGGACCATAGAAACTACACCTGGACCATAGAAACTACACCTGGACCATAGAAACTACACCTGGACCATAGAAACTACACCTGGACCATAGAAACTACACCTGGACCATAGAAACTACACCTGGACCATAGAAACTACACCTGGACCATAGAAACTACACCTGGACCATAGAAACTACACCTGGACCATAGAAACTACACCTGGACCATAGAAACTACACCTGGACCATAGAAACTACACCTGGACCATAGAAACTACACCTGGACCATAGAAACTACACCTGGACCATAGAAACTACACCTGGACCATAGAAACTACACCTGGACCATAGAAACTACACCTGGACCATAGAAACTACACCTGGACCATAGAAACTACACCTGGACCATAGAAACTACACCTGGACCATAGAAACTACACCTGGACCATAGAAACTACACCTGGACCATAGAAACTACACCTGGACCATAGAAACTACACCTGGACCATAGAAACTACACCTGGACCATAGAAACTACACCTGGACCATAGAAACTACACCTGGACCATAGAAACTACACCTGGACCATAGAAACTACACCTGGACCATAGAAACTACACCTGGACAATAGAAACTACACCTGGACCATAGAAACTACACCTGGACCATAGAAACTACACCTTGACCATAGAAACTACACCTGGACTATAGAAACTACACATCATTCTGTGTTTGTTTCTCCCTCTGTCCTGAAGGCTGCTCATCCAGAGACTGGATCTGGTTCCTCTGGAGGTTTCTTCTTGTTCAAAGGAAGTTGTTTCTTCCCACTGTCTCCAACGTGCTGCTCAGGATGAGAGATCATGAGGAGGTGAAGATTCGACTCAATCTGTTTCCGTCGCTCGACATCTTTTTGTATTTGTTGCACTGAGATCTGACGTCTGAGTCATGAACTGAATTCAACGCTAAGGAGCTGAACTCTGACTCGTCTTCCCTCCAGCCTCCGGTCGTCTACCTTCTCTACTGGAGTTCTGCTCAGGAGGCTGCAGCACGTAATGAGTTAACAGAGACGTGTCAACATGTGACCAACACAACACAATGGACACGAGACGAGCAAGCATGCAAAGACACGACGACATTATCCTGTTAGAGACAAATCCACGGCGAGGCCCGAGTTACGCTGCGACACAAACACGACGCCGTCACTGACCTTGAAGCTCCAGTAGTTTGGTTGTTGCTAAGAGGAAGGAAAAACAAAGAGACGGGAGACAGAGGAGGGGACAAGGAGAGAAGACAGGGTTGAGTGAGACTTTTGTCCTCACAGACGAGCTGTAAAGAAACTGCACGGCAAAGTTTGAGAACAACAACAAGAGCTGGTGAGAAGCAGAGAAACGTGTTCCTCCGTTTCCCTGTGAAGACATGAAGGTGATCCCAAAACATCACACAGCTTCAGGTCCACTCATTTTGTTCATGTGGAGTTTACACGTTTCATAATAATAATAATAATAATAATAATAATAATAATAATAATAATAATAATAATAATAATAATAATAATAATAATAATAATTAATTCAATTTATAACGCACTTTTCATTACTGAAAATCTCAAAGTGCTACACATATATTGAATGCTACACACATTCATAAACCGGTGGCGGCAGACTACCATGCAAGGTGCTTTCCAGTCCTACCGGGAGCAACTCAGGGTTAAAGACCGTGTAAAGTGAAATTAAATTTGTGTTTTTATTTTGTCACACGGCATAAATATGTGTTATTAATCACCCATATAAATCTGACTGATTAAAAACATTGATTTCCTTATAAAATTAAGTCTCAAAAATCATGAAAAAACTTGATTTTGCCTTGCTCTAGAACGCTGGGGGCGTGTCGCACGTGGGCGTGATTTCAGCGCTGTACTGCGCCATGTCCAGCCCCCTTCAGAGCTGAGCTGTGTGGGGAGGCATACGGGGGAAGCAGAGATCCACCTGCTCTGTTTTTATCTGAGTTCTGGCTTCCAGCAGCTCCTTTTTCCAAGAGTTACGCTGTTTTTAGTGCACTAACAACTCTGGTTATGTTTTTAAAGTTGAGGACACATAACTCCGCTGTTATAATCAGCGCTATTTTAGAAGATGAGCGGACTCGCGGTCCGAACCGGTCACATCGCATGCGGGGTCTGATCGCCACACACACACACACACACACGCGCGGCACCCGGTCACATCGCATGCGGGGTCTGATCGCCTCACTCACACACACACACACGCGCGCGCGCGCGACCCGGTCACATGCATGCGGGGTCTGATCGCCTCTCACTCACACACACACACACACACACGCGCGCGCGCGCGCGACCCGGTCACATGCATGCGGGGTCTGATCGCCACCACACACACGCGCGCGCGCGCGCGCGCGGGGGGGGCGGAGGTGCGCGGAGGTGCAGGTGGCATGTGGTCGCTCCAGCAGCACGCCAGTACTGGAGGGAGACGGTCGGTAGCGAGTGAACGGCTCCACCGAAGAACGCATTTATAACGGCTGGAGCTGCAGGGGGTGGGGCTTGTGACCGCGTGACGAAACGCGGTCACATTTAAACCACGCCTAAAAAATCCTGAAAGAGAAATGTGTTTATACACAGTTTGATCTATAACTCCAAAATTAATTGAGCTACAATTTTGAGACTTTTTACTCATTTACAAGATTACAATTACGACATTTATAATGTTTATTGAAGAAAATGTTGAAATTCACTTTACACGGTCTTTAAGTGTCTTGCCCAAGGACACAACGACACATGGTGTGGGTCCCGGGAGTAGAACCGCCAACTTTCCGATCGGGAGACGACTGCCCTTACCACTACACCACGGCCGCCCATTTCATGTTGCATATTTCTAAAATGGATCAAATAAAATAAACTAGTAAAATAAAATCGTAGAAGATAAATTTAAAAAAAAGCTGTGCTTGAACTAGTTATGAAGTCAGATACTCTCAAACCTTAAAAATTATCTTTAATATTTTTTATAACTTCGCAAAAGTTAAAGGTCCACCGACATGATTCTTTTACTATTCATAAAATTGCTCAATAAATATATTATATATATATGTTCCTTTATGCAAACAAAATGATAAATCACTTTAATTTTGCTTTAAAAGTGATTTTGAACTTCAAGCCGTGTTTAATCATGGGAAATCTGATTACACCCGAACGCACCATCTGTGATGTCACACCGGGCAGAGCTCTGGGCTTGTCACAGTGCGCAGGTATGAGCAGCTCGACATGAAGGTAAGTCTGATACAGCATCAGACCTAAATTAGATCCTGTTGTTTCTTGTTCCATCACCCAAACTATTTTCTGCTTCCCAAAATGAAGACAAATAGCTCAAATCTTCACATAGATTGATAAATTCGTCGGGTTTTAAATGGTCCGCTATTAAAGAGACCAGAGCCCTCTGCCCAGTGTTACATCACAGATGGTGCGTTCGTGTGTAATTGGATTTCCCATGATTAAACACGGCTTGAAGTTCAAAATCACTTTTAAAGCAAAATTAAAGTGATTTAGCATTTTGTTTGCAAAAATTGAACATATTTAAATGATAAAATATATATATTTTGAGCAATTTTATGAAAATTAAAAAATCATGTCAGTGGGGCTTTAAAGTGTAATTAATTAAATATCTCATAAAAGTGTCTTGACAATCAGACGAGCACATTTTATGTAAACACACACCATATTTCCATTCAAACCACCCAGAATTGTGCATACATTCAGAATTATGCAAACAATTTAAACAACCAATAATAAATTTGCTTTTGCTTCCCAGGAACCAAAAGTTCTTGTATTCTAAGAAATGACTAGTTCTTCAGACTTTCTGAAAGTCTTTTCACAGTTTTTTTTCTTTGAACTTTGGCTGCTTTTGCGCTTGCACTTGACGAACAGATTATTGTGCAATGTGTTCAAAACTTAGAAAACTGAAGCAAATAAAAAACAAAAACAATAAATAAATAGAAACCAACAACCTACAAGATGTGAAGAGCATCTTTTAAAAAAAAGGCAAGATAAATTATATCATTGGAAGCTAAATTTTAAGAAGTGAGAAATGACTCGAGAGTTTTACAAAACAATGGAGCTTAATAGTGACTCTCCACCATAACTAGAAAACCAAATATGACTAAAATCTGAGTGAAAAACTAAAAAGTGTGATAAAATAAGTAAAAATATATTACATGGATTGATGATGCAGAGTCACTGTGGTCCATTTTCACACGGCTCTCGTGCATGTTGGCTCAGTAGGTGTCAGCTACAATGGGCTGGGACATCCAAGTCCTAATTCCATTATTATTTTGTTCCTTACAGATCCAGGAATACTCTTTGTTTTGACACGTTCAAGGAGTGAGGGGACCTGTGTACTGCATGTTAGTCCTTCTCCTGGAGAAAATATTTGCTATCAGTTGTCCCCCAGCTAGTAGAGAGGTTATCTTCATCTCCTCTTCTGCTCTCATGACTTCCACATTGATGAATTGCACAGCCTTGTCCCGTTCTTAAACTTCCATCATAACGCCGGCTTGACAGCACCACAAATAAATGAACTGATAGAATGATCCAGCCTGCAGTTTCCAGGCAAAATTAAATAAAAGAGGGAAAAACTCCAACCAAAGCTGGGCATGCCATGAACTTGTGTGCTCACCTAGTAAAAGATCAGCGTTCTCATTTTCGTTTAGTCTGTCTGCATGTGTTTCTCTGTCTATTTTTTGCTTTCCTCTCCTTTGTCCATTCTAAAATAGGATGTAAAGTCTATTAGCAGCCTAAAGTAAGCCTCTTAGAAGGAACTCCTGCTCTCTTGGTCCAGAGTAGGACAGTAACACCCAGTAAGACCAAACAATTACACACTGATAAAACCAGACTCTGAATTAAAAACTGACTCAATCTGAGAGGAAAAGAGGACTGAGCAAGATGGGAAGACTGTCGATAATTTAAATAGTATTATGAAAACATTTTCTTGAAGCAAACTAAATGAGAACATACTGTTAATTCAGCAAACAGATGTGTCATTGTGCAACATGTTGTCTATTTTGAGAAATAGATTTGTAATCCACAAGTTATTTTCTCTACCTTAAACTCTGTTCTCCACCTCACTGAACCATCACCTCTGGAAGCCTCGACTGAGCTGTGCGAGAACTTTCTACATTTCGTTTTAGAAAAAATTGCCACCCCCCGGGCTCTCATTTCTCCTCCAACTCATGATCCATCCATCCCACCTCAATCTGTTGCTGTATTTGACCATTTTGAACTCATCTCTCTGTCTTCTCTAGAGCAGGTCATGTGCAGCTTGAAACCATCTGGTTCCCCCTTTGATGTGGCCCCCCCTCGGCTAATAAAGGAGGTTTTTCACACTCTAGGTCCCTCCATTCTTGCTATTGTGAATAGCAGTTTATCCACTGGCGTGGTACCCAAAACTTTTAAACATGCTGCTGTTCAACCTCTCCTGAAAAAAAAACAAACCTTGACCCCTCAGTCGTATCCAACTTCAACTGCAAAGCACTAAGCCTGCTTTATTTTAATGTTTAAATTGAACACATATTTGGAACCATACATTTTAACATTTGAAGCTAAACCTTTGCTCACATTTTGACTGGTTTGTGCTCGTTTGTTAGACTTCATACCACTAAAGTTTTGTACTGGTAAATACATTTAAAACTTTAAAATAAATGTTATGTAATGGGGTTTGCTGTGAAGATGGAAATTATTTAAAGGTGATAAAAGAAGACAGAAGTAGCCCCACACCCCCAGGCAGTAATCCTGTCCTCAGTGTCCACCTTCTTGTTTTAATCCATTTTCTTTGTCAGGTAATCCAGATTAAGCGCATGAACGTGAGATGGGATCCCCATTGTCTGTTTCGGGATATGTCAAGACACTGCTTTCTTTAAGCTGGTCAGATCAATGCAACATCTGCTATGAAAGGTAATGCAGATTTTCACTTGAAGCAATACAATTTGTGCAAACCTGTTGAGTTGGTAATATATTAATATCAAGATAAAGCATGTATTTAAAGTAGTGTACTTTGTAAGTTTTAAATATAATAAACCCCAAATGCATTGTGTTTGTTAACCAGAAATTGTTAAAAAAAAAAAAAAAGTTTAATTGCTGCCAATACTATTTCATCTAGCTAAAATTGTGTGTGCAACTACTGTACACATTAAAGCTTTATGAATAACGTAAAAATATTAGTGTCTTGACAATGATGAGTTTTGTGGTTTGTGAACTACTGAAACACATGCAGTGCATGAGAAACTGGTGTGAGAGATCAGGGTTTGTAAAAATGTTAAAAGTCAGTTTAACCCTAAAAAGTCAAAGAGAAAACCAAAGTAAAAATAAGATGGAGGCAAATAAAATAAATCTAGTAACTGATGTCAAGTTACAACTACAGCACCTCCTTGATCCTCATAGTTCTTCAGTTTGAAACGATGCAGAAAAACTGGTTCATGCATTTGTCACGTCTAGACTGGACTATTGCAATGGTTTATTATCTGGGTGTCCAAATACTTCTTTAAAAAGTCTTCAGTTGATCCAAAATACTGCTGCCAGAGTCTTAACTCATTTGTGCTCATCTGCTCACACAGACTCATGTTTGTGCTGCTGTTTGAAGTAATGTTTTTATGCTACTAGTGCTCAGTGTATTTTTAGTTGATGTTTTTCTTAGTTCATATCTTAGATGTTATTACTGTTTTTCTTTTACATTTTATTGTTGGATGTAACTGGGACCCTGTGTACATAATTTTGTTCCATGACATCAAAGTCAAAGTCAAAGTCAAAGTCAACTTTATTGTCAGAACTGCAATATGTACAGGACATACACAGGACCGAAATTGCATTTCTCTCAGTCCCTCGGTGCAACAGTAACCATCTAAACACTAAACACTAAAACATTTAATACACATAAGCATAAAATAGTAAAAAAGTGTAACACTGTCCTGAGTTTTTTCATAATAGTATAAAAGTATGAAAATTAACACCAACACTGAAACACCAAACACCCCTAAAACACCAAACACCCAATGAACATAAGCATAAAATGAAATAATAAAAGTGTAATACTGTCCTGAGTTTTTGCATAGTAGTATAAAAAGTATAAAAAGTATATCTATAAAATAAACTGAAGGTTCTAGCATTGACATTTGCAAAGAGTGGCACAGCAGCATATAAGTTAATGTACACAGTATATGTATGAGGTAGTTGATGTTGGTATAGAGGCAAAGTGGCATATGCAGTGAGGCACATAAGGCACATTTGGCATCCTTAGATAAGGCTAGTCAGAGAATGCTGTATATGTATCTGCAGTAGTGTAGATAAAAGTAGTGTAAATGTAAACAGTAGTAATAAATGTAAAGCAGTAGTAATAAATGTAAACAGTATTAATAAATGTAAACAGTGAATGTAAACAGTAGTATGACTATAGGCAGTAATGTAATACAAACATTAGTGCAAATATGAGAAGTAGTGCAAACTGAATGAACACATGACCGAGAGTTTAGTGAATAACCCGTTTGATGACACAGAGTCCAGTGTTAAAAACTTTGTGTTGAGTGGTAATGTGTGAGAAAGTTTTTTGTGTTAAGGCAGTTCAAATGGGAGGGGAGGCAGAGCAGGCAGAGTGTTTAGCATTCTGACTGCCTGATGAACAGAGCTGTCTCTCAGTCTGCTGGTTCGAGCCTGGAGACTCCTCAGTCTCCTCCCTGATGGCAGCAGTCTAAAGCGGCTGTGTAGTGGGTGTGTGGGATCACCTGCCATGCGGTGGGCTTTCCGAGTGAGGCGTTTGCTGTGTAAGTCCTGCAGTGAGGGCAAGGAGGTGCCGACGATCTTCTCAGCTGCTTTCACGATGCGCTGGAGGCTCTTGCGGCAGGATGCAGTGCATGCACCAAACCACACAGTGATGCAGCTGGTCAGGACACTTTCTATGGCACCTCTGTAGAAGGTGCACATGATGGAGGTTGAAGCTCCAGCCCTTTTCAGCTTGCGGAGAAAGTAGAGGCGCTGGTGAGCCTTCTTCGCCAGTGCTGCAGTGTTCCTGCTCCAGGACAGGTCCTTTGAGACGTGCACTCCCAGGAACTTGGTGCTGTCCACTCTCTCCACTGCGGTGCTGTTGATGGTCAGAGGGGCATGTTGTGCATCCCTCTTCCTGAAGTCCACGACAATCTCCTTTGTCTTCTCCACGTTGAGAGTGAGATTGTTGTGTCCGCACCACAAGGCCAAGCGGCTCACCTCGTTCCTGTAGTCCGTCTCATCGTTGTTGCTGATGAGACCTACCACTGTTGTGTCGTCCGCAAACTTGATGAAGTGGTTGGAGCTGTACGATGGTGTGCAGTCGTGTGTTAGCAGGGTGAATAGAAGGGGGCTCAGCACACATCCTTGTGGGGCCCCTGTGTTCAATGTGATGGTGCTAGATGTGTTACTCCCGATCCGTACTGTCTGTGGTCTCCCGGTCAGGAAGTCTAGCAGCCAGTTACACATTGAGGTGTTCAGCCCCAGACTGTCCAGTTTATGGATGAGCTGTTGGGGGATGATGGTGTTGAATGCCGAGCTGAAGTCGATGAACAGCATTCTAACATAAGAGTCCTTCGTGTCCAGATGTGTGAGAGCTGTGTGGAGGGCAGAGGAGATGGCATCGTCGGTTGAGCGATTAGGTCGGTATGCAAATTGGAAGGGATCCAGGGAGGCAGGGAGGACAGATGTGATGCTTTTCATGACTAGCCGTTCAAAGCACTTCATCAGGATGGGGGTGAGTGCTACTGGGCGATAGTCATTGAGGCATGCGGGCGTTGCCTTCTTTGGGACAGGGATGATGGTGGTGGCTTTGAAACAGGTGGGGACGATGGCCTGGCTCAGTGAGATGTTAAAGATGTCCGTGAAGACCGCTGCGAGTTCCCCTGCACAGTCCTTCAGCACACGACCAGGTATGTTGTCAGGACCAGAGGCCTTCCGGGCATTAATCTTGATGAATGATCGCCTTACGCTGTCTGAGGACAGCGCCAGCACCTGGCCATCAGGCCACATGTACCACATGTGGTGTGGATGGCAATAAAGAATCTCTGACTCGGACTTAACTGGAGTTAGTAGTAGAGATAACATCTCTCCAGTTTATCTTCTCTCCACTGGCTCCCTGTCAAATCCAGAATTGAATTCAAAATCTTACTTCTAATCAACAAAGCTCTCAACAACCTAGCTCCATCTTATATTACAGATCTTACTGTTCCATATTTTCCAAACAGAGCACTTTGCTCTCAGACTGCAGGCTTACTCATGGTTCCTAGAGTTTCCAAGAGCAGAATGGGAGGAAGATCTTTCAGTTGTCAGGCTCCTCTCTTGTGGAACCAACTTCCAGTTTATATCTGTGAGGCTGACACTGTCCACTTTTAAGACTGGGCTTAAGACTTTCCTCTTTGATAAATCCTATAGTTAGGGCTGACTTGTTATGCTGCATTAAGCTTAGACTACTGGAGGACAAATTTACCTAATTTCCTTAAATTAATTGTTACGATTGAATAGTTTTCATTTGATATTATTTATATCTTAACATGTAATTCTTGACCTGCCATTGTGTATCTATTTCTCTTTCCTGTTCCTCTCAAACCCAGCCACTCAAATGAGTTGGACGCTTGTCCTGAGCCCAGTTCTGCTAAAGGTTTCTTCCTCATGAACGAGTTTTACCTTTCCACTGTCGCCTTCATGCTTGCTCAAGATGAGAGTCTGCGATGGAGTTAAAATCAAAGCTGCTCCTCAGATAAATAGTGTTAACTTACTTTATATGTGAATGTTTCTTTTCAGTGCCCTGAGATGACTTCTGTTGTGACTTGGTGCTATATAAATAAACTGAATCGAACTGAATTGAACTCAGTTTGAAGAAGAAGAGAAAAAAAACGGTTTCAGTATCCTTCATAACATGCTCAATAAATTGTTGAAAAGTGTGTAAAGTACCTCGTTTTACATATTTATGGTGTCAAAAAAAAAGAGCAATCTCCTTATGAAACCTGATTAATAAAAAAAAAAACATGTCAAACCAGCAACAGCTCGACTCTTCCATTAAAGATGCCTCTCTAAAGCATAAGCCAGCCATGACCAGCCACAAGTAGAATGGATAATATGGCTCTGATATTAAATTGTTGTTCAGTTATAAGTTGTTAATCTTCCTTCACTGAGTAAACCTTCAGTAAATATCTTGTTTTATTCTGTTTCGAAGTGTCTTGGATTAGAAGGTGGGATCCCCTGAACAGCAGTCAAAGACCAAAATCCACGTGCTGCTTCAAGATAAAACATAAACATTTCTATGTGGATGGGTCTGTAGAGATGACAGTAATGATTTGGTTCTAACCTGTTTCTGTGGCTCACCTTAGTAGTGAGGATACAGATGCAGTCCATCTTCAACAGTCCTCCGGCCAAACTTTCAATAAAACCTTTTCCAGGTCCATCTTCCCCTTTCTGCCCCTCAGCCACTTGTTACTATTCATAGCATCCTTTTGCCGCCAAGTTTTTGCGTCGTCCTTTTCTTTCCTCTCTCACTTTCTCTCCTCGCTTTCTCTCAGGTCATCTCCACCTGTCCCTTCATCAACGCCATTAGAATGGACTACTGAGACAAAAACAAGGCCGACCCGCAAAACATGGCAGCTGTCCCAGTGCAAGTCCACCCGCTCTCTTGTTTCCCAGCTGCCGTCTTCATTTGAAGGCAGCTGGTTTCCACATTTTGACCTCGCAGAGTGCTCAGAAATATTTATATATTTACATATAAATATATCTACGTACGCACGCACACCACACTTGCATCAGAACAGGCTGCGTCTAGAGACTGATGCAGGAACACACATGGATGAGCAGGTAAACACTCAGAGACAGACATGTGCACACTGACATAAGCACACACAAAAATTCATATGCTACACGCAAACCACTCTCCGCTGCTTTATCAGGTCAGGTTTCTGGCAGAGTGAGGTTAGACTGAGTGAACAGTGACAGCTGTATGGCCATGGATGCTCTACTTTCAACTCTGTGGATGTTTGTGAGTTTAGAGCGTCATATGAAGCTTAAAGCTTCACACAGTGATGGATTTCTTTTTTTTTTTACTTAATCTCTAAACACAAAGCATTACTGCAGCTGATAGCAAATTTAACATATTACAACATAAATTAATCCATAGGCAAAGAGGACAACGAGAGGCTGTTATCTGTTTATCTAAATGCATCGTCCTTGTTAATTAGCAATTGTTTTGTTCTGTTTGGTGATGTCACAGCAGCCGGGTCCCTAGATTAGCTCACCTGCTAACCTGGTAAAATTTACTGTAATACTGCAAGAGGTCTTAAAACAATGTTTGAACCAGTTAAAGCAATAACCAGTTACTTAAAGGTGCAGTCTGCAGTTCTGTAGTGCAGTCTGTAAGTTTTCTAAAAATATATTTTTAACATATTTCTTCACTCTGTCACTATCTCCTGACAGACTGATGTTAGACAAAGTAATCTCTGAAAAAAACTATAGTCCCCTTGCTTCTCTAAAAGCATTTCTAAAAAGCCACAGTGACCCGCCGTTAACCAGCCAATAAAAACAGAGTTTTTAACCAGCCAATAAAAACAGAGCTTCTCACTTCTCACGCTCCTAACCCACGCCCCCGCCTGTCCCAGCCCGCAGCGGCCGCGCAGGTTCTCGTTCAAAGTATTGCAAAGCGATGCAAAACTGTTTTGTATGTGACACAAATGTATTAAATTCCCCTTCTTCATCCCTGATCTGGACTTTTCTTTTGTTTTTTTTGCCAAAAGTCAAGTGATCGCTTCCTCCTCCACTGACTCATGACAGAAACATTGAGGAAATGAATGAATTTGTCACGAGCGAATTAAACTCGGGTTCAACGTGGCTGCGCGCGGCTCAGCAGATTTCCTGGTGTTCTGGTGTGCTGGACCAGCGCTCTGTTTTTATTTTATTTTTTATAACGTTTTATTAACATATAATCACAGAACTTCGCAGCGGCTGACAGGACATGCAGTGGAGGCGGAGCATTCGGAAGCAGAGCTGAATTTCACAGAGAGCAAGAAGGAGCAGAGCCATATATGGCTCTGAGGGGGAGGGACCAGAAACGTGTCTCTGTTCAAAATTTTCCTAAGTTCCAGCATGTTCCAGAAATTACATATTGCACCTTTAATGACTGTAATGCAAAACTGCACAAAAATATTCAGATTACCAGCAGCAGCACAGCACAAGCAGGGTGCAACTTGATGGAAAACCAGTTCCAGTTTATTATACAGCAGTCCCTCGTTTATCACAGGGGTTTCCGTAACCTGCCCCAACACCCCACTCTCGCGATAAGTGAAAAACAGAGAAGTAAGAACAACAGTTCAAGTAGTTTATTTATATATATATATATATATATATA
>JBBPBX010017210.1:0-17126 GCA_038048925.1 Garcialebias charrua | reverse complement strand
GCTGGTTTGTTTAGTGCTCTTTTAAATATACTGTTCAACTAATAAAAAATAAAAAATAAACAGTTTGGATCCATTTTAGCCGCAAATAGAATAATATAAAAAACAGGAGTGTCAGACCCTGGTTCTGGTTTAATTAAAATTTTGATCACAAAAAGGATTTAAATGAGAAGTACTGCATTAAAAAAAAGTTTAGTTGCCTACTTTTAAACTTAAGATAATAACACCTTGGTCATGCATATATATTCCTCTTGTTTTAATTATTATTATTCATTTAATTTTATTGATAAACCAGAACAAGTCTGACACAACCCTGTCGGGAGTCATTTGGGGAAAATTTTGTTCTTTTATGTTTTACACTTCTTTTATGTCACTTCATTTATAGATTTAACATCTTGTACCACATTTTACAGATGACATTTGACTGTATAAAATGTCTAAATGTTGCCCCTGACAGTGTGGTTCCACATATCAGGAAATTAACTGTTTTTTATTATTTATTATTATTATTTTTGACTGGACTGTTCATGTCTTGAACAGAGAAGGTGACATTATCAATGTATTGCTTTATAGGCAGGCTCACTGGATCCATACTCTTAAAATGATTTAGCCGCCTGGTGAAAAAATGAACTTTTGTTTTCTGTAATTGGACATGTCTTTGTCAACAGCTGGTAAGAAAACTGAGGCTGGTCTGAGAAGCTCAGTCCTCACCTCCTTCTACAGGTGTGCAGTGGAGAGCATCCTGTGCTCCAGCATCAACGTGCGGCATGGAGGCTGCACAGCTGCAGAAAGAAAAGCTCTACAGAGAGTGGTGAAGGCTGCACAGAAGATGTTGGAGCCAGTCTCCCCACCATCACAGACGTCTAATGCCCCTTCTCCACCGGTCGGCGCGGGTCGGTTATTGCGTAATATGTGCGTCGCAGACACCCACTTTACGCCATCTACACCGGATATTCCGAGCTGCGCCGCACCAGAATTCTGGTCTCATTTCTGAGCAGTGACGACCCGAACTCAACCGCGCTGGGAGGAGTCTGTGTGGACTGGAGCTGCTTTCACGGAAGCGAGGGAGCGAACAAGGAAGGACTTTACATGATTAACACAGTAAAAACAATTATTTGTTTTTAAAATTATAGCAAAGATGGGTCTTAAGCTGAACGTGTCCTTAATAAATTCACGTAATGCTCAAAACGGCAGGATTTTCAAAAGTAGGATTGCCTCGTGCGTGCGTTGGGTGGCTTTATTTCCTTAAAATGTAGCTAAATAAACGGATATAGCACGAGGGAGCTTAACCGTTCCTTAATAATGTCACGTAGTGGTCAAATCTGCTGCATTTAAATTGTTTTGTTTTGACTTCTTCCAAACCTGTCACGTGCGCTACGAAAATAAATTATAAAAAATTGAATTTTAATTCAAATGACTCCAACAGGTTACAGTTTGTACATGAACATCTTGTGACATTATACTAGTTTAAAAAAAAAATCTGCTGTGTGGTTTTTGAACTATTTGATGATATGTGTAGTACTAAGGAAAAAAAAGGAGCTATATATTTGTCTATAAAAAAATCTGATTTTATTTAAAATAACTCCAACAGGTTACAGTTTGTACATGAACATCTTGTGATTACATTCTGTTAGTTAAAAAAAATCTGTGGTGTGGTTTATGACCTATTTCCTGCTACAGGTAGTCCCCGACTTACGAGCGCTCTGACCTACGAGGTTCCGGACTTACGAGCTGGCGAATTTTTGGAAAAAACGCAAAAAATACCGAGTTTTTCTGTGTTTTTTCACCACAGTTCGTTAGCTAAACATGTGGACACACGTTTCCGATCATTTTTATGCACTCGTAAGCAGTTTTTCGATGAAAAACGAGTGTTTGTAGTCGCGCTAGCAAAACCGTTCCAACTTACGAGCGAAATTCCGGACTTACGAGACACGTGGCGGCCGTTCCGAATTACGAGATTTCCATGTTACGAGCAACTTGTTGTAACGGAACTCGCTCGTAAGTCGGGGACTACCTGTATTTGCTACAAATCACATAATTTTCTACTGATGTGTTCAATGTATCTGTATTTTTTTGCCCATCTGCTCACAGACATGTTTGTGCACGTTTTGGCACATCGGTCCATATTCCTCTAATAAGGTGGATTACAAAATAACTAAAATTAATGCCCATGTTAGAAAAACTGATTAATTAATTAATTCACAAATTTGAAGTTCAAATCAACAACAAACTGTCTTCAGTAGCACCTTTGTTTGAAGCATTTACTGAAAAACAGTATACTGTACTGGTTTAACCACATGCCATGTCTTCATTTTTAAGAGGCATCAGCGCGCGCAGAAGAGGCAGCTGATAGACGGGCAATTGAGAAGGAAAGGAACCTTCCACATGCAGCAGATTAACCAAACTGCAGCATTCAATCAAGCATTGCTTGGAGTGCTGGGTGAAGTTGTCCGTGCATTAACACACAGAAATGTGTAAGTTTTTATTAGATAGATACACATAGTGATAAAAAGATATTAAATTGATAGATATAGACAGTTAGTAGTTTGAACCTGTATTTTTGTTTAATTTTTAACTTTCCTATTAAAATTGTTTTTTTCTTAAAGTGGTTTCCTTCATTACTCTATTATCTAAACATATTTCACAGTGTTACGTACAAGACTACGGTAGGTGCAACAACACATAATTACTCGAATGTTATACATATTTGGGTTCTATAATCAAGTCAGACAACTGTAAAAAATTAAGCTGAAAACCCTGGTGCACCTATTATTTGAACTAGCAGCAATTTTCACATCCCACCTGAAGCTAATAGGCAGGTGTTCAACTGAACCGTGAGTGTTGGTGTCCAGCCATCCATCTATCCATCCATCCAACTTCCTCTTACCATGAGGTCAGGTCGTGGGGCAGCAGCATCATCACGAGGTACGGGAAAGAGATCAACATCAACTTGATGAGGCTGTTGTTGGAGGACCACAAGGATTTCCCAGATCAACTAACAATAATTATTAATACTTTGTTATTACATTTAATGAAACAAGCCATTTGTGTATAATGGCCCATTTAATCTAAATTATCAATTTTCATTTAACTTTTAATTAACCATAACAAAAGATTACTATTTACATTTAATGGAATACTAACCGTTATTATTTCAGGGACAATTAAAATAAGATCAATTCCAAATCTGTAGCATATTGTAAACGTAGTGTCACTGATTACTGGACAGTGGGATGTATTTAGAAATGTAAACAATAACCTTGTGCATCTCAGAACATAATAAAATTGGACATTTTTAAAATTAATATGAAATACAGAATAGAAAACATATGGGTTTAAAGCAAGCGAAAAAAGGCAATAAAGTCAGAAGAACATGAATTATGTTCATAATTGCAGAGGTGCGTAGGAACGAGTTACATTTACTCCGTTACATTTACTTAAGTAGCTTTTTGAGAAAATTGTACTTGTGAGAGTAGTTTACATGTGAAAGACTTATACTTTTACTTGAGTAAATTTTAGGGGAGAAAACCGCAACTTTTACTTACTATGGGCTTTCTGCCGATCGCTATAGTTACTTTTGTTTCAAGTACGGTATGTAAAAACATTTGCAGCAAAATTATTGCGTACGGTAACTTATTGTCACCTGACATGTAACCAATCAAGTGAAGCCAACCAGTCACGTGACCACAACAAACTCTCCGTGCGGGCCATGTTGAGTGACGCCTGAGATTCTGGTAAACAGTTAGTGCTGTTTATAGGATGTCAAAATGTAAGAAAACGAGTTCCAACATTTACTGGTAGAAACAAAGTTTTGCAGAAAGTCAAGTTTATTATTATTTAGCAGAATTATTTGGGCTACAGTTGCCTTTGTGTTTGTTTTTTTATTTACAACAATGTAAAAGATAAGTGGTTTATTTCTAAATCCTTTGGCTGGTATTGCCTTTGTGTTTTTATTTATAACAATGTATGTTCAGTCTCATTATAAGTTGTTTCCTTGTAAATCCATTTGCATGTTATAATTTAATGACACGAGATGGTACTCCGCAGTTACTCACTACAGTACTTGAGTAGGTTATAATCAAAGTACTTTTTTTACTTTTACTCAAGTAAATTTTTGGATGCCTACTCACTACTTTTACTTGAGTAATATTTGGTTCAAGTAACAATACTTTTACTTGAGTAAAAATTTTGAATACTCTACCCACCTCTGCATAATTGTATGCTCAGGAGGTATTTCCTTAGAGCATTTAACAAAACAATAACGTCCTCCATTTTGTTTGTGTGTCTCATGGGTTTTCTTCTTCTACTATTAGTTTAGCGGTAGCCACTCTATACGACCCAGTTTAAACTCCAGGAAACTTGTTCATGTTTTCCTCAGATTTTCCGAAGGATCAGCAACTGGTTGCAGCTCAGGCGGCCATTTTGCTGCCTCCAGAGGAGAACCGAGCGGCGCTGCGGACGCTGCTCTTCTTCTTGCGGGACGTGACCCGTGTGGCCCAGAACCAGATGACTCCCACCAACATCGCCGTCTGCCTGGCGCCGTCTCTCTTCCACCTCAACGCCGTAAAGAGGGACGCCAAGTCGGCCAGGTGAGCCGAGGCCTCAGGTCCCATTCAGTGACGTCAGCTGGAAGTTCTGGTACCAATGGAGCTGAATGAAGGGTGTGGACCCAGTTTAAGGTGACAGCAGCAGTTCTGAGGCTTGGGTTTAGGTCTAAAGATGCAGACCAGAAGGTCCTGAACAGCTGGTTTTTGAGGTTGGGTTTAGTTTTCATGTGTTGCATCACGTGGTGACGAAGAGTCATCAGACTCTGAGTGAGACCAAAACTTTGTGTTGGTTTCACCTTTAAAGTTGTTTGCTTCAAAAACTGTAAATCAAACAAAAATCTTGGCCTCCTGACGACTCGTGTTGCTGCTGACATCAAGTCTGGACCAGATCCAGATCTGAACCCGATATGAAAGAATTTCAGCTAAAAATTATGAGATCAAACAATAAAATATAGTGATATAAATTTTATATTATTATATTTTATAACTACAAAAAAATGTAAAATTTATATATACGTAGGCCTGTGTTTGCATGAAACTGATTGAAGATCACATTTTTAACTGAACTTTAGCAGTTACCATGTTTTCCGGCCTATAAGTTGCACCTTTTTGCCTAATTTGCATGCCCTGTGACTTATAGGGCGAAGCGACATATTTATGCATTTTTCCCATATTTTTAGACCAATTTTTTGGCTGAGATATGACCGTTTCCATTCATTCTGACGAAAAAAATGGAGCAGTACCACTTTCGGCCGCTAGGGTCCACCGACCGTTCCCAGCTCATGTGTCCGACAGCAGCCTCCTCTGCTCGGACTCACTCTGTCGCAGCCTGGCCTCCTGCTCTCTGGAGGCCTGAACTACTGTTAGCTCACGCTCAGTGTTTGACTGTTTAGCAAAATAGCTCAAGAACCACCGGACAGATTTTGATGAAACTTACAGAAAGTAATCACTGGATGGACATTTACAACATATTAGCTGTAGGAGATGTTTGAGCTAAAATTAGATTTATTTATAATTTATTTTCGCAGCGCGCACGACCATTTGGAAGACGTCAAAGCAAAACAATTTAAATCAAGCTGATTTGACCATTACGTGAATTTATTAAGGAATAGTTAAGCTCAGACACATCTTTGCTATAATTTTCAGAAAAACAAATAATTGTTTTTAAGTGTTAATCTTGTTAAAAGTCCTACCATGCACGCTCCTGTGGCCATTTGCGCTGACGCGTAACATACGCGACGCGTCAGCGGTGACGCGTAATAGATGCGACGTGTACGGTGGTGCAACACATTTATGGATTTTTCCACTTTACTGGAAATAATTGGACTGATGCGACTTATCAGACGGACAAGTACGCTCTTAATGTGTCTTTTTAAAAAAAAGTTTAGTTTGAGTTTTATTTGTAATAAATGTTTCTGTTTATTGGATCACAGAGATTTTTAATTAAAAACCAGAATAAAATAATTCAGTTATAATCTGAATTAAACACTTTGTTTAGCAGATTTTACTTTAAACGTTTTATTTCTTGAATCTGTAAAACAAACGGGGTCCTCCTGCAGGAACCGGAGGTCCGAACCGGTTCTGGTGTGATGTTGTATTTCTGAGTTGGGAGGTCTTAAAGTTCTGCTCCTGGGTCCGGTCCAATAACGTCCGGTCACAGGAAGTCCAGTCGGGCACGTCCGGACCAGCGGGACCTGAGTGAGACCCTGGCTGCCACCCAGGGCCTGGCCAACATGATCAGCGAAGCTCAGAGACTCTTCCGGGTAACCTTTGACCTCCTCAAGTCCAAAACCTGCTGAAGTCCAAAACCAGCAGACATTCAGGAACAGAACCTTCTCTGCAGCTCCCAGAGTTCTGGCCCGGACAGAGTCCGAACGGTGCTGGACCCACAGAGGAGGCTCGGTCCAGTCAGGATGGAGGTGACGAGGACAGACGGAACCGGCTGCAGCTGAGCACCCAGCAGCTCCTGAAGGAGAACCAGGAGGAGGACTGGGAGGACCACATGGGTCCAGAGCCCGTGGAGCTGGCCTTTAAGAAGGTGAGCAGGGACACGAGGGGTTCTGACCCGCTTTGCAGTGCGGGTCAGTTTCCTGATGAGGAGCAGAGGGACAGAATGACGAGTCTGTTTGTCCTCAGGTGGACGGCTGTCCTCTGGGGACGTGGCGAGGCTCCGTGGACGCTCCTCAGCAGGAGCTGCTCCTCCGACTGCTGAGGGAGCAGCATCTGTGGGAGGAGAACCTGCGGCACGCCGCCGTCCTCCACACCCTGTCCGAGGACACCGAGGTGTACCGCTGCGTCCTGCAGGGCCAGGGCCCGCAGCCCCCCCAGGACCACCCGCTGCTCAGGTACCGAGGACCACGCAGGACGTCCCTGAGCTCGTTTGTCTCCTGTCCTCACGTCAGGACTAAAAGATTCTGTCCTCCAGAACCGGGCGTTCACACGTAAATACTTCAACTCTTGTCCCCCTGACCAGAACCTGGCAGCTGGTCCCATCATCTGGACCGCTGTACCTGTCCTCTGTATCCACGGAGCACCCCGAGGTTCAGGTGGAGGGGGTCCGGGTTCACGTCCACGCCTGCCTCTATCTGCTGGAGCCCACAGGAACCACCAAGACCCGACTGACGCACCTCTGTAGAACCGATACCAGGTCAGAACTTCAAACCGGGTTTCAATAAAACGGATCAGCAGCGAATTAATAACCTGTTCATTGTATTATTAACAGGTTATTATCATGAGTTAATTATGAAGATCTCATGATAATAACCTGTTCATTGTATTATTAACAGGTTATTATCATGAGTTCATTATGAAGATCTCATGATAATAACCTGTTCATTGTATTATTAACAGGTTATTATCATGAGTTCATTATGAAGATCTCATGATAATAACCTGTTCATTGTATTATTAACAGGTTATTATCATGAGTTCATTATGAAGATCTCATGATAATAACTAGCCTGGCCCCCGCCTTCCTGCACAGCTCCGCTCAATTCTCATTTCCCTTCACTGCACAGTCTGGGACTTCTCTCATAGACAACGATTTCTCCGGTAGATTTTTGACCGGACCAATCAGAGAACAGAAGGGGCGGAGTTTTTGGCCCCTAACCCACGCCCCCACCTGTCCCAGCGCAGCCAGCGAGCAGCCGCATGTTCTCATTCAAAGCGATGCAAAGCGATGCAGGACTGTTTTATATGTGACACAAATTTATTAATTTCCCCTTCTTAATCCCTTATCTGGAGTTTTCTTTTGTTTTTTTCCCCAAAAGTCAAGTAATCGCTCCCTCCTCCCTCCTCCTTCTCCTCCTCTCCCTCTGCTGAGTGAAATGAACAAGGAAATGCCTCAGGTTGTCACGAGAGAATTAAACTCGGGTTTTACGTTGCTGCCCGAGTCCCGTCAGATTTTCTGGTCTTCTGGTGAGCTGGACCAGCGATCCATGGTTTTATTTTATTTTATTAAAACGTTTTATTAACATATAAACACAGAATATGCAGCGCGGCAGCCGGCAGCGAGAGAAAAAGCTGCAGGAGGCGGAGCAGTTGTCAAGTTTAACAGAGCACGGGGGAGCAGCCATATATGGCTCTTAGGGGAGGGAGCAGAATGCTTTTCCTTGTTCAAAATTTTTCTAAGATCCAATGGTTTTGTTCCTCAGCAGAGGCCAACGCCTCCAGCAAGAATCGTTTCACAATGGAGAAAGTCCAGACCCTAGTACGAAGCGAAGTGAAGGACAAGGGTCTGGTTTTAACCAGGCTAGATAATAACCTGTTCATTGTATTATTAACAGGTTATTATCATGAGTTCATTATGAAGAACTCATGATAATAATTTAAAGAAATTGGTTGTATGAATTGTTTGTTAGAGAGATAAAGGGCAGATAAAATAAGATTTTTTTTTCTTCATCTACTGCCTTTCATTTTATACTTGTGTTTTTTTCTTCTTTTATAAGTATACAGTATAGTTATAATAAGATGAATGAATAAATCAAATAAAAAATCAAATAACCTGTTCATAATATTATGAACAGGTTATTGTCATGAGTTCATTATGAAGAACACATGATAATAACCTGTTCATTGTATTATGAACAGGTTATTATCATGATACCATCATGATATTGTTATGATTAGATAATATATCATGATAATATCATGATATTATCATGATTAGAGGTTATTATCATGGGGGGGGGAGTGTTGTTGTTGGGTTTTTTTTGAGGAAACTGGAGTATCCGGAGAAAAACCTACAAGTGCATGGGCCAAACACAAAAACTCCCCCAAGAAAGTTTGTTTGTTTGTTTATGTTTATTAAATTTGTTCATTTTTTTACAAAAGAAGCAATACAAGACAATCTCATAATGATAGTGTACAAAAATGTAAAAAAAATGAAAGGTAGCAGAAAGAAGAATAAATCTTATTATATCTGCTCCTTATCTCCAACAATCAGATTAAACAACAGTAGTCAAACCATGTAAACAATAATAATCTTCAACCAACTTTTTCCAACAATCAGGTTAAACAATAATATTCTTCAGCCAACAGTACAAAATGACTAACTCTTTCTAGTTTTCTAACTAATACTAATACAGTACAAAATGACTAACACTTTCTAATTTTCTAACTAATACAATACACATTACGTTATTTCACATATATTTTTTTAACATATTTGTTTTGATCATTTTTTTAAATGTAAACATTGACTTGGCATTTTTAACTACATTCTCCAAGCCATTCCATAATCTAATTCCCTGAATTGAGGTAGAACGTCCCTTCAAACTGGTTCTGAATTGTGGTTTTACAAACAACTCTGTTCCCTTAAGATTATAACAACTTTGTCTTTTAACAAAGTGCATTTGGATATTTAAAGGTAATGCATTATTTTGAGCTCTATACATAACTGATAAAATATTATAGTCTACCAAATCATGGAACTTCAATAATTTTAGTTGATAAAATAATGTACTTGATGGATGACGGTAATGCTTTCTAGTGATAATTCTTACAGCTCTTTTCTGTAATACAAAAATAGGCTTTGTGATTGTTTTACACGCTTTCCCCCAAACATCAATACAATAGATTAAGTGTGGAACAATGATTGTGTTATACAACAAATACAGAGCTTTATCATTCAATAGGTCTCTGACTTTGTACAGTACTGCTATCGATTTAGCTATTTTTATTCTTACAGAATTTATGTGTTGTTTCCATGTCAGTTTGTCATCAATGATAACACCCAAAAACTTCACCTCATTCACTCTACAAATCTCAACATCCTCAATTTTGAGTGGAACATCAACAGTTTTCTTTTTATTACCGAATATCATGTAATTAGTTTTCTCTAGATTTAATGATAATTTATTTATTTTAAACCAAGTTTGTATCTTGACAAATTCTGTCTTTATCAATTCTAACATTTGTTCTATATCTTCACCTGAACAGAAAAAAGTGGTATCATCAGCGAAAAGTACACATTTAAGGAGTCCTGACACATTTACCAAGTCATTCACATATAAAATAAAAAGCTTTGGTCCAAGTACAGAGCCTTGGGGAACTCCACATGTGATATTACAGAGGTCAGATCTTACATCATTTATTTGTACAAATTGTTTCCTATTTTTTAAGTAGCTAGATACCCACTGTAATGCTGGTCCTCTAATACCATATTTGTTCAGTTTTTCAAGGAGAATGGTGTGATCAATAGTATCGAATGCTTTTTTTAAATCAACAAAGATACTGATACAATGTTGTTTTTGATCGACAGCAGTAGTTATTTGTTCCATTAATTCCATGAGAGCCATTGATGTAGAGTTTTTTGATCTAAACCCATACTGACTGTTGCTTAGAATATTTTGTTTATCTATAAATTGGTCTAGTCTGTTTACAAATAGTTTTTCAAGAATTTTTGAAAACTGTGGTAACAAGGATATAGGTCTATAATTGTTGAATACACATTTATCACCATTTTTAAAAAGAGGAACGACCTTAGCTACTTTCATATTATCTGGAAAAATTCCTGTTGAAAATGATAAGTTACATATGTATGTGAACGGCTCAATAACATGGCTCATTATGTCCTTTACAAACATCATATCCATGTCCACCCAGTCTTTCGATCTCTTGTCTGTAAGATGTTTTACTACATTCATTATTTCCTCTTTGTTAGTTCCATTTAGGAAAATACTATTTGCACAACCTGTAATTGAGTGGATCATATTTTTATCTACTTTTGGTATCTTAGCTGCAAGGCTTGATCCAACATTCACGAAATATTGATTAAATCCATTTACAATTTCATTTTCATCATGAACTTCATCGTTGTCTTTTACAAAATATTTTGAAATACCAGTTTTTGCTTTATGATTCTTCAGTACACCATTCATTACTCGCCATGTTGCTTTCATATCACCATTAGTTTTATCTAATAATTTACTATAATATTCTTTCTTATGTTTCCTTATAATCCCTACTAATTTATTTTTATACTTTTTATATTTTTCTTCTGCGCTCTGACTTCGCAATTTCAAGAAACATGAATACAAATAATTCTTTTTTTTACATGCATTTCTTAACCCTTTTGTCATCCATGGTTGATCATTCGTATTTCTCTTTGTGTAATTTGTTTGCACACAATTCTTTTCATACAGGGTTTCCAAGATATTCATAAACTCATCATATGCCCTGTTCGCATCATCAACATACACATCATTCCAGTCTTGTTTATCCAGATCCTCTTTCAATTTTTCCAAAACTTTTTTTGATGTGTTTATGATCTTTTTCTTCGTTGTGACTGCTTTTGTGATATTTTGATCATTTTTAAAGATTGTGAAAACTGGCAAATGATCACTTAAGTCGGTCGTTAAGATACCACCAATCACATCCCCATTTGTTATATTTGTGAAAATATTATCAATTATTGTGGCACTATGAGTTGTAATTCTTGTTGGCTTTGATATCAATGGATACATATTTAAACTGTACATTGAGTTTATAAATGTGCTTATGTTATTTGAATCTGTTTTATTTCCCATATCAATGTTAAAGTCTCCACACAAAAAAATATTTTTATTAAAACTCTTCTCCATTAGTTCCAAGATTTTATCAGTGAATATTTCTATATTTGCTCCTGGTGATCTATATACACAACTTATTATTATGTTTTTATCGTTTTTGTTTATAATTTCTATTGTTATCATTTCCATAATATTATCAACTATTATTGACATTTCATTATTTAATTTACATTTTATTTCATTATTGACAAATAGTGCGACACCACCACCTCTTTTATTATTTCTGTTCATATGATATAATTCATACCCCTCGATGTGAATATTACTTGTGTTATCATCATTAAGCCATGTCTCTGACAGCGCTATTATCGTAAAAGTTCTATTTAATTGTTTTAAGTAATCTGTTATTTTGGATATGTTTGCATTTATACTTCTGCTATTAAAGTGAATAATGGAGAGAACTCCATTTGATATATTGATGTCATTAAACTGCTCTTCATTATAATATTCGCTATCATTTATTACAGGAAAAAAATTTGCATCAATCACATTTTCAACATTATATATTTTAGGTTCTGAGTCTTCGTATGTTGTCATGTTCTAATGTATTTGTTCATTTCACTGTATATTTTATCCATTTTGATTGTGAGTTGTTTCATTGATTTGTAATTTTTCATCTCTTGAATTCATCCAGATCCGTCAGCTCTTTTATCATTTTAGGCTGAGACCCTTCCTTTGCTTTGATAAAGACGTATCCATTTCTAGTCCATGTTGATGCTATTTTTTTTTCTTTGTTTTTTAACCACCTTGCTTCTTTTGCAATTTTTCCATTTTTCTTGGTAAGATGTTCATTTATGTAAACGTCTGATCCCTTCAGATTTCTTCTATTTTGCATAACATAGTTTTTAGTATTCCTGCTAATGAACTTAACTTAACTTAGAAAGTATCCTAATGCATCCTCAATGATCCAGGTCTGTAAATCTAACAGTTCATCTGGACGGACACTTTTTCTTGAAACGTTTCATCTTGGGGGTTTGTTGTTTTTTTTGGAGAGGAAACCGGAGTATCCGGAGAAAAACCTACAAGTACACGGGCCGAACACAAAATCTCCCCCAAGAAAGTATCCTAATGCATGCTCAATGCTCCAGGTCTGTAAATCTAACAGTTCATCTGGACAGAGACTTTTTCTTGAAACGTTTTTTGGGGGGTTGTTTTTTTAGAGGAAACCGGAGTATCCGGAGAAAACCCTACAAGTACATGGGCCGAACACAAAAACTCCCCCAAGAAAGTATCCTAATGCGTGCTCAATGATCCAGGTCTGTAAATCTAACAGTTCATCTGGACGGATTCTTTTCTTGAAACGTTTCGTCTTGGGGGGGTTGTTTTTTTGGGGGAGGAAACCGGAGTATCCGGAGAAAAGCCTACAAGTGCACGGGCCGAACACAAAAACTCCCCCAGAAAGTATCCTGATGCATGCTCAATGATCCAGGTCTGTAAATCTAACAGTTCATCTGGACGGACACTTTTTCTTGAAACGTTTCGTCTTGGGGGGTTGTTTTTTTTTGGAGAGGAAACCGAAGTATCCGGAGGAAAACCTACAAGTGCATGGGCCGAACAAAAAACTCCCCCAGAAAGTATCCTGATGCATGCTCAATGATTCAGGTCTGTAAATCTAACAGTTCATCTGGACGGACACTTTTTCTTGAAACGTTTCGTCTTGGGAGATGGGGGAGGGGGGTGGTGTTGTTGTTGTTTTTTTGATAGGAAACCGGAGTATCCGGAGAAAAACCTACAAGTGCACTGGCCGAACACAAAAACTCCCCCAGAAAGTATCCTGATGCTTTTTCTTTCGGCTCTTCCCTCTTGAGGGGTCGCCGCAGAGAGTCATACCCCTCCATCTCGCTCAAAACTGAACTGCTGTTTGCCGATAGGGTGATCTAGGTGGGATGAATCTAATCGTCTCCGTTTGCCACCTCAGGTGAACTCCTAAATCGATTTCCTTATCAAGGCCAGAATATGTCTAATTTTCTGTACTTTCTCATAAAAGTACAAAACCCCATTTCTTTCCATATCAGTATTGGCTTTATGTCGTGCAACAGATTGCATTCTCCCTTCACTAGACAAACGTATTTGGCCTCTAGTGAAAACATATGGGTAATAATGTTTCCCCATCAGTAAGTTTTGACAGATCACTGATGACAACCTGTATCTATCTGTACCCGTTTCTGTTGGAACGAGAAGGGTGTCCATGGGATGAACTGGTGTCCTAGGATCAAACAATCCTGTTGACCTTGGTAGACAGACAATAACTACGTCAGCAGAGTTTAAAAATGTTCTTTTAGTCAGTGCTGTGTTACAAACTGAACAAATTTCATTGTTTTTGTTTTGAGCTAAGATCTGGGTGAAGAGGCTGGAAGTGGATGTGTGTTTTTCTGGTGATGGCAAGAAACAGATGTTGCCCATTTGGGTCTGGCAGCATGACGAAAACTTACACTTGTTGCAAGTTTTGACTGTGTTAAGAACAAGCTCTGACCGCATTCCACATTGGCTCAACCATTGCATGACAGGTTCTATAAAATTCAGAACATCGTTCTGCATTAAAAACTTAAGTGACGGCGTTGTTTGACTTTGCTCGCGAAGAAGCGGTAAGATGTCTTCTGAGGAAAAATACTTTCCTTGGTTTTTAATAACATCCACTAAAAACCTGGAACACAACGGGATGTTGGAAAGTAAACTTAAAGCTCCACTGACATGATCTTTTGACTTTTCAAAAAATGGCACAACATATATAAATATTAAGATAGACCTCTGACCGTTTTTGCTAAAATAATGTTAAATGAATAAAAATTGCTCTCAAAATAGTTTAAAATTAGCGCCGTTTTTTTACACCGTAAATCCGGATTTTCCGGTCACGTGACTGTGACGTCAGATTAAGGATCTTCGCAAACTTACCCAGCAAACAACAATGGCGGAGCCTGTAGAATCCGATGACGAATTGAGCAATTATAGTGTAGATCTGAGTGACTTGTCCTCAGTTTGTGAAGGAGAACTTAGTTCTAGCGATGAACAAGAAGAAGTAGGTTTTAATTTAGGTCAGGAACCCTATTTATTTGAGCCTTCTTGTTCAGGAAGTGATGATTCTGAGGAGGAGGGTGAAGTGGTGCCTGAAGCCGATTTAACTCGTCTGCTGAGCACTGAATGGTAATGCTTTAATTAATGTATCTAATAATTATTCTATATCAAATAGTTTTTAAAAAATCAGCGCTTTGTGATTTTATATCTGTGATAAGCGCTCTAGAAATAAACCCTATTTACTTAAACAAGTTTATTCAAACATACATTCTGAAAAACACCCTTCGTATTTACACTGTAATGTGCATGTTTACATGCACTGAATGTTCACCATGTATTAATAAAACTGTATTTTATGACAATAATTAAATTTAAAATAAAATTCTGTCAAATACTGTCAAAATAACGTAAATTTCCATAGCTTGATCATCAGGGTATTTCTTTTCAGCTGTTTTAATCAAAATATTTCAGTTTGTGTTTTCAGGTTTGTTTTTGTTCATTTTTTTATTGCTGCTTAAACATTTTAGTTTTCTGACTCTGACTCACTTGTTTAAAATGAGTCCACAGTTTGAACATCTGTAGCACCGTTGAATGCTGACTGGACAGATTGTTGATGTTTATGAAGAGCTACAGACAGTACTATGTCACTCATAAAAATGAAAAAACAAAACACTTATCACTAGACACTAAATCCAAATTAAAACAATATGATATTCACCCTGTTTTTGTTTAATCATATAAATACTTTACATTCAATTAAAATAGAAATCTTGTATTGAACGCCTTTTGTGATTTTATCATGTCCTGGACGAATGAGAATCGTCACCAGCATATTAAAATAGAAAACTATAATGAATGTAAATATTTCTCCACTGTAAATAAAGCGTAACCGTTATATCCCAAAGATTATACAAGTACAGTATATATTTAAAATATACAAAATATTTCTTTAAATTGATAAATATTGTAAACAGACACTTAAATGTATTTGTAAGACACACTGATGCACGTTGAATAATCCACGTAGAAATACCTTAAAAAGCTGAACCAGGTCCTACCGACATTATTAAAACAAAACAAAGGGAGTGAGAATTCAGTTATTTTTTTTTTAAATTGATTTTTTTTGTAATGCCCAGATTTAGCTTTGTAGATATTTTTTAAAAACCGTTTATTAAATGTTACAATGGCAATTTTCTTATTTTACAAAATGCTATCATAATTAAAAAATAATAAAAATAATTTTATGTTCTATTGTAATTTTATTTTAAAAAAATATCTAGAAATATATCACTGTATAAAATCCACTAAAATAAGTTTCTTTTTACAGGTGTACCTGTACAAATTGCCAGCCATTGCCAACGGTTATTGAATGTCAATGTTGCAACGAAATACCAGAGGTTATGGAAGAAATGCATCGTATGGCTGAAGATGTCACATGCGTGACACAACTGTCTTATTTTGAGGAGTGTTGTCTGAGTGTTCAAGTCCTAAGAATTGCAAACTTGACCTTCATCAACCACTTCAGGAGGCATGACGCTCAACATTCACAACAACATGAGTGAGTACGAAACTGTTTAAAATTATATGAAACATCTATACACAAATACTTACCTAAAAATCACCATACAAATCTATTAACTAATTATGAACAAGCATATTTTGAAGAAAATATCTTAACTAAACACAACCATGCATATTTTGCAGAAAATATCGTTACATAGCCTACAGGCAATTTGTCCTTATGGTCTATGGTCATCTTGGACGACACGTCAGAGTACCACTTCCTTCATGTGTCGTGACTCGGATCAGAAATACTTTTCCGGCAGCAGCAGCAGGAGGAGCAGCTGGTGAGCCTTCTTGGCCAGTGCTGCAGTGTTCCTGCTCCAGGACAGGTCCTTCGAGACGTGCACTCCCAGGAACTTGGTGCTGTCCACTCTCTCCACTGCTGGTGCTGTTGATGGTCAGAGGGGCATGTTGGGCATCCCTCTTCCTGAAGTCCACGACAATCTCCTTTGTCTTCTCCACGTTGAGAGTGAGATTGTTGTGTCCGCACCACAAGGCCAAGCGGCTCACCTCGTTCCTGTAGTCCGTCTCATCGTTGTTGCTGATGAGACCCACCACTGTTGTGTCGTCCGCAAACTTGATGAAGTGGTTGGAGCTGTATGATGGTGTGCAGTCGTGTGTTAGCAGGGTGAATAGAAGGGGGCTCAGTACACATCCTTGTGGGGTCCTCATTGCTAGCAACATTAGCATTTGGAGGTCAGACAGGAGCCTAAGAAAAGCACAAAGAAAAACAAGATTATAACCAGGCAATACCAAAAAACAATATAATAAAACAAAACAGCCAGCCACTAGGGAGCACAAGCCATTGTATCTCTTGTGCCGGTCCCAAGCCCGGGTAAATGGTGAGGGTTGTGTCAGGAATGGCATCCGATGTAAAACACTTGCCAAAACCATAATGCGAGTTCATCAAAGTGAAACCATACGAGGCCCGGGTTAA